>CAKNXH010061589.1:0-17950 GCA_932178445.1 Andricus quercusramuli
ATGTTTTGATCTGAATTCAATTCACCCATTTTCAGTAACAAAGATTTGTAGCTCACGTACGCAGTTATCACGTATAATTATAACGCCGCAAACTGCACCGAGCACATTGAACTCGGAAGATCACAGCGTATTCGCGGGAACGAACTTGTAACAAAGCTTGCGGCAGCCTGACGATCGACTTTAAATTCCATGATTCACGGGAGCTTGTAACAATGGCTAACTTTTGGGTTCTGATAGCGTTTGGGACTGACTACTAGACGTTCGGGAACGTGCGCAGCTTGAGACTCTACCGACTCTCAAGTTTATTCCGTAATTCATACTATGGCGCGTTTGTTGACCATTGCCACCAGAGCTGCACACGATAATAAGCTCAAATCTAGTAATTTTAATTCCAACTTTCATTCCTTATAATGTATTTCTATCTTTACACCCAATAATAACTGTTTTTTTATAAAAAGAGCACAAATATTTTAATTGAGATTAAATTTTATTAGTGGATACAATAATAAGATTGCCGTAGTAATTTTTTCTTTAATAAAAATAATAAAATGATCACTTCTGATTGCATTCAATCCCATTAGCATATCAAACATTTATTAACATTTATAGGACCCATTTTCATTCCTTAGAGTTACTAAAATATATAGGAACGTAATCTATATTCAACCATTCGTTCCTACTTGCATAGTACTTTTTGATGTTGTTTAGCAATCTTCTCACAATCGAAATTTTCATTTTTCTTCGTGTGGTTAATTACGATAAATCAGACTTTTCATTTAATAAATTCAATTGGTCATCTCAACAGAAAAATAAATTTTCAATATTATTGAATAAGATAATAGTTTTATGAATCAATGAAAAAATGGAGATTATATCATGATCGTCGAAAAAGGGGAATTAACACCAACCCAAGTTTGCCGACTCAACATGCAAATCGAGTACACAGTCTCGCTCAAGTTGACGCTTACAGTCCGGCCTACGTTCACAGATACGCTCAAGTTCACGCTCAGATTCTCGTCCTCACTCAAGATCTAATATTGATTTTTACATACGCATACATTCTTCCTTCTAGAAGGCAAAGACGGGAATCAAGAGAAGCGCGTTTTGGAAACAGCGTTCTTGATATACTGGGTGACGACCCAGCTACCACTACACGTAAAGAACTGATCCTACATCCAGACATTACTGTCGCATGGAATGAATCGCTAGAATCAGGTTTGAAAGAGGAGGACATTGTAAAAATAAAGGAGAAATACTCTTTGAGTGAATCTTGCGACGACGAAGCACCGGTACAAAGATATTTGTTTACCTGCATAACAATGAGAATGAAATAACTTTGATAAATTTTCTAGAAAAAAAGGCTGGCTACCTTGTCTGTACCTTGACGATTTATTATGTTTTGGAAGGGACTATACCAGAAGTCTAGAAAACGTCAGAGAATCGATTGAGTGCCTTACGACCTTGGGTTTTCCAATCAACTACGGAAAAAGTAATCTCTGTCCCAGTACGCGCTGTCAATTCTTGGGTTTTATACTAGAATCCTAGAATCTCTCATTTGAGTTAACTTATGATAAGAAAGAAAATGTACTGGAACTGGTACAAGAATTTGAATTAAAAGTCGATGCATCATACGTGAATTTGCACACTTAATAGGATTGTTGGTTGCAGCTATACCAGGAGTAGAATACGGTTTAGTGCATTTGAAACTATTGGAATTTGCAAAGAACAGTGCATTTATTATAAGTAATGATGATGACGATAAGCGAGTGTATCTGAATCCGAAGTTAGCGGTAAAATTGAACTGGTGGGAAAAACACTACCAACAGCGTGTGGGAAAGTTAGAAAAAACTCTTTCGCCACAGATATGTTTTCTGACGCGTCTTTATCGGGCTGGGGTGCTTATTCAAATGGTCAAACGACAAGTGGTATGTGGACAGATAACGCAAAAAGTCTTAATATCAACAACCTGGAACTGAAAGCTGCGCTAGTCGCGCTTAAGTGTTTTGTTTTGCGTCTCACCAACTGTGAGTGGCTCTTAAGACTCGATAATACAACGGCAGTGTCGTACATCAATAACATAGGTGGCACACACGTTTGAGGCCTAAACGACTTAGCGCAAGAAGTTTGGGATTGGTGCGTCAGTCGCAATATTTTACTATATTCTTCGTACCTCTCCTCGAAATAAAACACAGATGCAGATGGGGAATATAGGATTAAGAACCAAGATATGGCATTGGAAATCAGCAAGCAAACTTTTCTCGAAATTATTGAGCATTTCGGACAACCCCAAATTGACTTATTTGCGGCCAGAAATAATACGGAATGCGAACTGTACTATTTATGGCGTAGAGATCTCAGACCAGAATTAATTGACGCCTTTACGAAAATCTGGGCTCAATTGTACTTTTAAGCGTTCCCACCTTCTGCGCTGATAACAAGAGTTCTTCATAAGATCATCACAGATAAAGCGAAGGGAATTTTGAACTCGTACCACCATGTATCAGATTTCATACAATAGGATGCGTTATATACAGATTAAAATGGACATGTATTCCCATAAACGTAAAGATAGGCCACTTGAGGAAGACGAAATCGAATTTTTGGATTATTGGTATCAGAAAGAGAAAGTACATCGCGATTACGAATTAGAAACGGCTTCATAGGTCACGCGCCACTAAAACAAATTAGTCAAAGTAGGCCTCATGCGCCTAAATGAAAGGGCTTGGTACCCCATTACGACGTTAACTCTTTCCCCAATTACCAATCCTCTACTAACCCTCCACTGCTAGCCCTTCTCTATGCTTTCTTGGGAAAATATTGTACGTTCTTACGATGACGATTGTTTTTTCGACTAAAATGCTATGTCCTTTCTCGATATGATGCTCAGCTAGTACTGATTGCATGCAATGTTTTGCCTGACTTTACTCTCATGTTCCTTTAAACGTTGGCTCACCGCTCTCCCGGTTTATCCAATTAAGACTTTGCCATAAGAACAACGGATTTCATATACTCCTAGACTGAAATGTGACTTTTTATCTTTAGGGTTATTTAGAAATTGATCTATTTTCGCAGGTGGTATAAATACGGTTTTGATGTTGTGTTTGTTGAGAATTCTTCCTGTTTGTTCTGTGATACCTTGAACTTAGGGTAGGATGGTAGTCGTTTTTCTCTCTTTTTCTTTAGTAGGTTGTGTTAACTTGTTTTGTCGAGTGTATTTTCTTATTGCTTTATCAATTTGTTCGTTTGTGTAATCGTTTTATATTGAGATTTGTTCAACATTCTGTAATTCCTTTTGTAAGTTATCTTTATCTGTTATGGAGACAGCTCTGTATACAAGGGAATTGATGACCGATTGCTTTTGAGATGGGTGGTGGTGGGAGGAGGCATGTAGGTATCTGTTTGTACGGGTGGGTTTTCTATACACTTCATGCCCTTATGTGTTATCAGATCTTTTATACTAGTACTTCCAAGAGAGGCAATTTTCCGTTTTGTTCAATTTCTATGGTTAACTGGATATTAGGGTGTAATTGATTGATGAAATCAAAGAACTTGTGTAGTTCATCTAGTCCATGCCTCCAGATAACAAAAGTGTCGTCAGCATAACGATACCAAAATTCCGGTTTAAGCTTGGATTTGTTAAAGATTTTAGTTCATAGATTTTACATAAAGACGGTGGCTATTGCAGGTGAGATTAGAGATCCCATTGCTGCTCCTGAGGTTTGTTCGTTGAATTGGTTATTGAAAGGGAAATGGGTATTAATGAGACAGTGTTCTATCAAAGGTGTGAGATTGGAGGGGAAGTTTGCAAAGGATTTAATAATATCGATTGTATCAGAGATTGGTACTTTCGTGAAGAGAGATACTACGTCGGAACTTACTAGGATGTCTTGTAGTTGAATGTGAATCTGTTGTATCTTTCTGATGATGTCAAAAGAGTTTTGGACGTGTGTGATAGAGTTTCGTGTGAAAAGATGCAGTTCTTTAGCGGGAAAGCTTGCTAGGTTGTAAGTTGGTGAGTTTATTGCGCTGACGATCGGTCTGAGTGGGATTTTGTTTTTGTGGATTTTCGGGAGTCCGTAAAGTTTTGGAGAGATGAGATCAGTAGGTATCAATAAAGATATTGCTTCGCTTTCAAGTTTTGAGTCTTTTAGAACGGTTTTTGTTTTGCTGACCATTCTTTTTGTGGGGTCTTTTTTAAGTTCTTCATATGTATCGTCAGTTAGAAGGTTTATAATTTTGTTGTTATAGTCTTCTTCATTTAATATTACTATTGTCTTGCCTTTGTCTGCGGGTAATATTATGAAGCCTTCATTCTGATTGAAATCTTTAATTGCTGTTTTTTCTTTTTTGCTCAAGTTTGAGAAGGAAATTTGGGCTTGGCGTAAGATGTTGGCCGTCCCACGCCGTATGTCATTTGCTTTTTCGGGTGGAAAGGTATATATTGTGGATTCCAAATTAGTGATGATTTCTTCTTTTAGGATTTTAGAGAGAGCTACTGCAAAATTGTGTCCTTCAAATGAAGCTGAAATCATTTCATTGCATTGGAAGAGGTGAAGTTTTAATAGTGTTTTGGAGGTATTGTGGAAGAGAAATTTGGTATGTTGTATACTTTTTTTCCAGAGAAGCAAACTTGTTTTGTGTAGTATTGTGAAGAATTTTGGGACAATGTTAGTGTTCCTACACCGTTGTAAGAAAGCTAAAGATGTTAGTAGCTTAGCTTGAGAAGACCTGAGTTCACTAAAGGTATTAATTTTAGTAAGAAAAATTTCCCCGTAGAGTTGTTTAATAATAGATTTGATGCTTTCACGATGATTCATTATAATAAAGTCGGAATTTGAAGCTTTTCTGGGTTTTAATCGTGTGTCAAACTCGGACTCGTTCTGACGTTTCATGAACATTGCAGCTCACTTCTTCAGGGCTGACCTGAAAGTGAAGTTTTAGGTTATGTTGTTATGTATCACTGATGCAATCAATAACCAATTCTGCGAACAAACCTCAGGAGCAACAATGGGATCTCCAATCTCACGTGTTTTCGCCAACATGTTTATGGAAAATCTAGAAACTAAAATCTTTAACAAATCCAAGCTTCATCCGGAATTTGGTGCCGTTACGGATGACGACACTGTTATCATCTGGAGGCATGGACTAGATGAACTACAGAAGTTCTTCGATTTCATCAATCATTTACACAATAATATCCAGTTATCGATGGAAATTTAACAAAACGGATAATTGCCTTTCTTGGAAGTACTAGTATAAAAGATCTGATAACACATAAGGACATGAAGTGTAAAGAAAACCCATCCATACAAACAGATACCTACATGCCTTCTCCTACCACCACACATCTCAAAAGCAATCGGTCATCAACTCTCTTCTATACAGAGCTGTCTCCATAACAGATAAATATAACTTACAAAGGCAACTACAGAATGTTAAACAAATCTCAATACAAAACGATTACACAAACGAACAAATTGATAAAGCAATAAGAAAATACACTCAAAAAACAAGTCAGCACAACCTACTAAAGAAAAAGTGATAAAAACGACTACATCCTACCCTAAATTCAAGGTATCATAGAACAAACAGAAAGAATTCTCAACAAACACAACATCCAATCCGTATTTATACCACCTGCGAAAATAGATTAACTTCTAAACAACCCTAAAGATAAAAAGGCACCTCTTAGTCTAGGAGTACGTGAAATCCCTTGTTCTTATGGCAAAGTCTTAATTGGATAAACCGGGGGGGCGGTGAGCCAACGTTGAAAGGAACATGAGAGTAAAGTCAGGCTAAGACATTCCATGCAATCAGTACTAACTGAGCGTCATATCGAAAAAGGACATAGCATTTTATTTGAGAAAACAATCGTCATCGCAAGAACGTATACAATATTTTTCCAAGAAGACATAGAGAAGCAATCGAAATCTTGAAACACCCTTATAACATTAAAAGGGACCATGGATATAATACCAATCCGATTTGGCTTTCCGTCCTCCCGGGTTTTTAAGAAAGACTTGATTGGCCAATCAAAGTCGACCAGTTCCCACCAGGGAGCGCTCTGGCCAATCACAGGCATCACAGAGAATACATATGAGAACAGCATAACCTGAAACTTCAGTTATAAGTCAGTCCTGAAGAAGTGAACTGCAATGTTCACGAAACGTCTGCAACATTCATAGTTTCGCTCGTGATTGAAACCCGAAAAAGCTTTAAATTTTTAATTTAATATAATGTATCATCGTAAAAGCATTAAATCTATTACTATTTTATTTTTTCGAGTAAATCATTCGTGCTTTTCTCTACATTTTAAATTAATTAATTTGAACGAAAAAGGTATCTTAGACATGAGACAAAAACAAAGAATGGAATAATAAGGAGTAGGTGGGAGAACTAGGTAAAAAAGCCTAAAAAAAAGTTTGGAATTGAAGATATTTTGATATCAGCTCGCCTCCAGCAAAATATATTCACGAAAAAGATAGAGATTATTCAAAATATGTTCCTCTCTAATTTTTATTTATCATTTATTCAAAACTAAAAAGGCAAAGCAAAATTAAACATTTTAGAACAAACCGCAACTTTCTAGCACTTATCTAAGAGAAAATAGTCATAAACAATAATAAATCGTTCAAACAACTATTTTCATTAACTTGCGTTAATTATTACCTCACTAAGTGAAAAGTGGGCAAAAAGTTCAAAATTACAAAAATATCGCAACTATCTGGCATTAATATAGACGCAGATAGTTATTGACAATAATAATTTGTTAAAACAATTAGTTTTGCTAAACTTCAATAATTATTAAGTCACTTTATTTGAAAAATAGACAAATAGGTGAAAATTTCAGAAAAACTCGTAACCTTCTTTCATTAAGCAAAGTGAATATTAATAACAATAATAATAAAAAACTGTTCCAAGAACTAATTTGGTTAATTTGAATTAATTTTGACTTTACTCTAACTGAAAAATGGACAAAAGTTATAAAATTCAGAAAAAAACCGTATCAACTCACTTCATGTAAAAAGTTCAAAATTTCAGGAAAAACCGCAACTTTCTAGCATTATTCAAACTAAGTATTATTAACAATAATAATAAATTTTTTTAACCATTAGGTTTGTTAACATCAATGAACAACTACCTATCTCTAATGGAAAATTTGACAAAAGGTGGAAAAATTTCGAAAAAACCGCGACTTTCTACCTTCATTCTAAGAGACAATTGCTAAAACTCATAATAAAATGTTTAAACAATTTATGTAAACATCTAATTATTAGTATAAGGTACCATTTCATATATCAGAAACAATTTGCATTCAAAAAACCGCAAATAAAATCATGTTAAGTTTCAAAAACTCGCAAAACCCATTTTTTCATTTATGGGGTTTCTTTGGGTCCTATAAAACAGACTTATGGGGGTGATATTTGAAAAGTAATATTTTATCCATATTCTATGGCTAATTGACCTATTGTAAAAACGGCATGAATTTCAGCCAACTTCATAGCGGTACCTTACCGCTCACTTCATGTGTAACCACGGGGTACGCATGAAGGTAGCGTACTAACCAGAGCTGCCAAGTCGAGAGCATGATCCAAACCACTCATTTAAATGATAAAAGAAGTGAAAGTTAATTTCTAAATTCTTCTAGGTATAAAACCAACCATATACCTAGAAAATTATTAATATTAGTGCAAAATAAATTTTATTTCTAAATACATTTAAAACACTTTTTAGTTGTGTTTTCAAGTCAAAAAGATAAATTTTCAATGGAAGAAATGAATTTTTAACTGAAATGATGAATCTTCTACCAAAAATATGAATGCTTAAACAAATAGTTGAATTTTTAAACCAAAAGATTAATTTTCTACCAGAAAAGACTCATTTTCAACAAAGTATATGAATTTTCATCTAAAAAAAATCAATTTTGAACCAAGATTAGAATAGTTAAAATGTCAGAAAAATAAATGTTCAAACAAAAGAAAACGAATTTTCAAAAAAAAAAAATTTCGTAACAAATGAATGTTGTTTCAATAAAATAATTCAATTTCAAACTAAAAAAGCTAAATTTACAAACCAAAAATATAATATTTCCATTTGTAGTTAGAAAAGTAAATTGAAAGAAAAACGAGTTTTCAGTAAAATTAATTAATTTTGAACTATAAATATAAATTTGCATGCGAAAATTGAATAGTTATGCCTTCAGTTGAAAAAATTAATTTGCAACTAAAAAGAAACGAATTTCCAACCAAAAATATAAAATTTTGATCAAATAGTGGATATTCTATCCAAAATATGAATTTTCCATCAACAAAAAAAAAACGAATTTTCAACTAAACAGTTTTTTTTCAATGGAAGAAATGAATTCTTAACGAACAATAGAATAGTTAAATTTTCTACTAAACAGATCATTTTTTACGAAAAATATGGCATTTCTATCTAAAAAGGTAAATTTTCCACAAAAAAATGTAACAGTTAAAGTGATTTTTCAACTGAAATGATAACCGATAACACTTAGTAAGTAATCAAAATATCGAACAAACATTGCCCACTTAAAAAAATAAAATAAATTAAGCCGTCTATGATTTATTTACGCTGCTATCTTACGAAATTAACAATAGTTTATACAATGTCAAGAGTTAATTAATTATCTTGTGGTTTATCTTACAAATCACTTAGCATTAATTTGATAAAGAAAATGTTCAAAATTTAGAGTAAATGCAAATAAGTAGAAATATATATATATATATATATATATATAATTTTTTGGTTTAATACAAGGGCTTGAAATACGAAATAAAAAAAATAAAATGCAAGTTTCTCGTTCAGAAAACAATATGGTAATTTTAAGTGACGACACAATTGTCAAGGTTCGAAAGATACTAGGAAATCCCAGCAACCACGAAATGTTGCAAATCGAAGGCATTATTTGGGAAAGGGAGAAACCTATTTATAATTATCCTTGCGATTCAGGGAAGTTGCAAATGTAGGAGTTGAAAAGATGTCCTTCCAATAGATCTGTCGTTCGTGAAATAACTTCAATTGATAATAAATTAGTGAGGTTATCTATTATAAAAGAAAACTGCATGAAGAAATTTTAAGTTGTGGGAATGCTTCATTCAGTCACTGTAATTAATTTCAGAGATGTATCTAATGTACTATATAAAATATCAAATATGAATAAAGTTAACGGGAAAATATTATTTCGCATTCACGATATGGTGTCGTGAATTTTATTGTTCTATTCTAGATCCTATTGTTATTGTACATTTAATGCAATTTGATCAAAAACTTTTTAATGCAATTCTTGGTCTACAATATTTCTAAATCTTGGATTTAGAAGTATTAAAATGCTGGAATTTTTAAAATTCTAAAAATCTAATTTCAATTTTTATAACAAAAATAATTGTATTTTAATGAATAAAAATAGCAATAAGATCATTATTCAAAATATTCATATAAGAGATTTAGTGATTTTATGATTTGATGCATATTGTAAAAAATATTATTTCTGATTTTACAATTTTAAGAAATATTTTTGAATGCAATTTTAATTAACGATCGAACAAATATTTTCATCTATTGAAATACAATTCATTATTCATAATGATTAAAATAATATTTTCAGCATTTCAAAAAATCCCGCGAAATTTGACCACTAAGGTGCGTTGCACTGGATCACGTGATCACAGTCAAATTCTTTCAGTCCACAATTCCATGCTTCGATCACCGTTTCGACCGGCGTCTTGCGATCTCAATTAATTCTTTAATATTTCGATTTTGAATAAAAAAATCAGGGATTCGGTACGGAGGTTTTACTCCGGTTATATTCTTCTCCTCGTTCTTACGAAACTAGGAACAGTGGAGTTTTTGAGACTCAGGTACGGTCGTAAATGTTTCTTTGAATATTTTTAAACAGAGTTGGACTGTAATTATACCTGGGCAAAAAATTTCAGAGCGTATTTAAATACTAATTCTGGTCTAGGGTTTCGTTTATGAGTTGACCTGTTATTATAGTACGATATTTTACATGCGAGGGTGTTTGAAACTGAAGAGAATTTGTTTTATCCCGATCTTCTTGAAATAGGTTTCAGTCAAGAGAATTTAGGTTCGGAGTTGAAATTATTTTCTGGTCTAGGATTTCGTACTGTACCTGAGTTGAAATTATTTGTTCTTATTTCGTACCGGAGCTAAATAATTTAGCTCCGGGAGGAAAATTCGCTGAGTGTTGCTGAAACAAAAAGTTAGGTTTGGGTACACAATTTATTATGAGAAATTGTTGTTTATAGCGGTAATTATGAATAAATGAAAAAAGGAAAACATTGACTAAACGAATATTATTAGAATTTGATATGTCTGTTTCAAATTTTAAAAAATGGTTACAACATATTACATTTTCATAAAATTTTTTCATTTAATGTTTGCAGTTTTTACATTCTCACCACAAAAGGTATTAAATTTGAGCAAAATTTGACACCCCCCCCCCCCCCTTTTATACCGTTTTTGTCAAATGTCTACGTTTTGAGACCTTCTGAACCCAAAAATCAGGTTTTCGCGCATGCGTCTGTCTTTCTATGTGTAAGCATGTGTGTATATGTGTAGATTTTTAGTCTATCAGCACGATAACTTTCGGAAGAATTGACAGATTGTATTGGGTTTTAGTGTACTCTCCAAGTGTCCTAAAATGAAAGTTAGGTTCGTTAGCCAGCCATTTTAGATAAAATTTAAAAAAGTCAGCGCATTTTTAAAACGTTTGAGAATACTTTTTTTAAGATGTATAAATTTGATGTACGGATGTTCGCCGTACTCAAAAAAACGAACAATTATCCGAATGATTTTTTTTTATAAAACTAAACTTATTGAATTGATGGCATTTACAAAATTACAAAAAACAAACGAAACTGAACATCTTAAGCCAAAAGAACGCAATATATAAAAAAGTCAAGGATAGGAAAACGTTGCTTTTTGAACACCCTAAAATATTTTCATACAAACTTCTTGATTTTTTTTATGATAATCAAAAATTCTATTCCGCGGTCAAACTATGCAAAGTATAAAAAAATCTAAAGTAACAAAATTGTGCATATAAAAAAGATCTACAAATTTCTGAATTATCACTTTTTCAGAGGATGCGTAATTTTTGTTTTATCCGTGACAAATATCATTAAAAATAGACAAATTAAATCTTTGGAAGAACGCGCAAGGCACATAAAGAGATGAATCGAACAAAAAATGTTAATTTGGATGATGTACAAAGTTGTTAGCAATCACTTTTTGTGTTAATTTTAGAAACTAAAATTTAAAAAAAGCAATTAAATTTATTGGAAAACCTACACAAAAGACGAAAAAAAATTAATAGATAAAAGTTGTTCAACCAAAAATGATCTAATTTGTTATAAACTTTTATGATACAAATTTTCTTAGAACCACTTCACGCTAGAATGTGTATTTTTGGTCGAAATCGTAAAAAAATAACATTGAATAGAAACATATGAAATATGTATATGGAAAAGCGACACAAGTTGCAATAAAATATTTTATAATAAAACTGTTTTTTTATAGGGTGCGCACTTTCTTTATTTATAAAAACAAGACAGTGCAAATACGTTTGTTTCATCACCAATGCATATTATGAATTTTAATAATATGAATGTATTGAAATTATACATTTTTCAAGGTAGTTGAGGATGAAATTTAATGCAAAATAAGATACAAATATTGAAGTTATCATGATGAATAACATTTGTAAATTATTTTGCAATATCTGGACGAGCAATCCCAGGATGAAGTATAGACATAAATATAATATACATTTGATATAATAGTGTTGAACCTAATGTAGAAAAGTTCGCATTTTGGACAAAATCGAGTGCGAAGCACGAGACACGTGAGGAGAATGTGTTCGTTGAAGCCGAAGGAACTTCAAAAAAAGAGAATTCACAATCACCAAATTACAGTTGTCGATGCTTTGAGGTAAATGCATTATCCAGCGCGAAGTGCGAGATAAATATATTATCTAACGCGAGAACCAACAGCCAATTTTAGTTTTCAATAATCGCAGACATAATTAAGCTGAATAATTTTCATAAAAGTTAAATAATAAAAAAGCTTTTATTTTAATTTTGTATCACCTATTCTTTGTTAATTGATAGAGTGCATTTTTTGATTAAAGCTTAAGAGATCCTTATAACTATGACAAAGGACTGATCTTCGGAAACGGCGTTGGCTCTCCATGAAACATCCTAAATTTTTATTACGCCAATCCAATGGCAGAAACGCGTCAGTCAGCTGGCGCATATCGAGCAAGAAGGGACAGCCGGACAGCCCCTTACAAGAGTAAATAGTATACGCCTGTAGTGCGGTGAAATTTTGGGATGCTTTATGGACATTATTTGGATGGGCAGTCCATGTTGCTTCCGGAAAACTATCCTTCATACTTTTGTAGTTCATAATAGTCCTAAGACTCCTGAGGGTCCATTAAATTTTACCTCAAAGAAAAACTTTAAGATGAACAAAGAATAGGGAATAAAATTTAATGCAAAATACGGTGCAAACATTACAGTAATCATGATACATAAAATTTGTAATTTATTTTCCAATATCTGAAAAAGAAATCCCAGTCCGAGGTACAGAAATAAATGTAATATACATTTGACATAATTGCGTTGCATAATGTAGAAGAGTTCGCATTATGTACAAAATCGAGTGCGAAGCACGAAACACGTGATGAAAATGTGTTTTTTAAAAACGAAGGAAATTTAACAAAAGAGAAATAACAATTACCTAATTAGACGGGCGGGCAAATTTGTAAATGTTTATTTGTATAGCCAACTACTAAGCTTTCGATCTTACAATACATACTACTTTGTCAAATCAAACTTTTTTACATTCGCTTACTAATAAGAAAGTGTCAGTTTAATATGAGATTTCACGTTTTGAGACCTTCCGAGTTTAATAAAATCATTTTTACTGTTTTGAAGCATAAAAAGAAAGGAACAATTACCAACCATTTTTGAACAACGGTTCTTATTTTGTGCATCGAAAATGCTTCTTAAAAAATTTGTAATCTGATTTTTCAGGAAAACTATACAACGTATAAAAAAAATGTTATTGAAAATAAAAAATACCATTTTTCGGTGAAATTATGTAAAATACGAGAATTTTACCCAAAAATGATCTACAAATTTGTTGTGAATTATTTTTTCATAGGAAGCAACTTTTCTGTTTTAATCGTAAAAAATATAAAAAATTAAAATAATTAACTTTTTGAAAAACTAACACAAGATACGAAAAAAATTGACTGACAAAAGTCAATCACTCAAAAGAGATCTGCAAACTTGTTCTTAATAATACTTCGACTGCACGTGTAGTTCTTGTTTCAATAGTACGAAATGTCACTGGAAAAATTTAATTTTTTGGAAAAAACGGCACAAGATATGAAAGAAATGAATAGACAAAAGTTGCTCACCGAAAAAAAGATCGACAAAGTTGTCCTTGATTATTTTTTGATATATGACGCATAGTTTTTGTTTTAATCAAAAACAACAACGTTATAAGTAAACAAATTAAATTCCTGAAAATAAAACACTGGGTACAATAAAATGTTTAATAAAATTTTTTTTTCTAAATGATTTGGCCAATATGTAGATTATAAGGCCCTAAGGAAATATCGGGAAAAAATTAAGTAAAAGACATAGTCTTTATTCTATGCGGTGCTAAGCGTTCGAAATCTGTTAACACAATGAATCCCTACATATGGTGGAAGGGTAGAGACGACGGCAGAGTGAGGTCAGTGCCAAATGCGAGTTTGATAATGATATATGTTACGTGCATCCCGAAAATTCCGTACGCTGAGCGTCCTAATTAATTTAATAAAAAGTCACTGTTGTAACGTCAATAATTCATCATTGCATGAGGACCATGAGGTTATTATTACAGTTATATATTCAGCGGTCTTATTTACACGACTGAACGCTATGTACTCAAAATGAAATCTAAAATATGAAACATGCTTCCGTGAGGGCTAATAAGGTGCCATCGTCAGGTCAAAGCGAAACGAGATTATTTTAAAGATACCTATCATGTGCTTCCCAAAACAGCCAAACGCTAAGCGTTCAAAAACTTCGGCAACAATCAGTGGGAGCAGTGTTGTAGAACGAACATGTTATTCAAATAAATAACACGAAAATTGTTCATCAATCTAAGAATCTATACCCTATAGCCTATATCCAACATTACTCCCTGCCTCACCGAGTATGAGACACTAGGGTGGTCCAAAAATGCATTGCAAAATTTTTTTTCACCCCAGAGGGCAACTCCCCCCCTCCCCACCAAAAAAGTTTCCATTGCCGGAGAAAAAAAATCCCTAATTTTTTTTGTTAGAAATTCGAATATTAACACGTGCCACCAGGTACTTCAAAATCCTATTTAATTAACATGGGGAAATTTTGGATTTTTGAACAATTGAACTCATACTTCAGGGATTAATCGAAACGTGTCACACTTTGTAGGGGTTGAAGAGGAGTACCTATGAAATAAAAGCATACTAATGCCTTTCATTTTTAACCCCCCCCTCCCCCCCCCCCCCCCACCCAGATCCCTAAATATGAACCAAAAATCAAAAAACTACATTTTTACGTATTATTATTACTTTTTAGCAATTTTCGTTGTCTTTTTCATACAAATAATTACTAATGGACTCTTAAAATATTTCCCATGACTTTTGATACAATTTCAAATTGTTTAAAGAAATGTAACTTATTTAAACAATTATTTATTCCCAAAAAATGTAAAAAAATAATCGTATTTTCTGACACGCTTACCCCGAAAGGGAAATGGCTTAATGATATAATAATATTATCAAATATTCGAAAATTATTTCAAATATTTCGCGAAAGTATCTGAAGATTTCACAAAGATTTTAATGATTTTCCAAAGATTTCACAAAGATTTCAGTAATTTCCCAAAGATATCGAAGATTTCACAAAGATTCCAAATATTTCGCAAACACTTTAGGTAGGTTTCAATGATTTTCCAAAGTTTGGAATGGGTTCCTAAACATTTGAAATACTTTGCAAAGATTACGCAAGCATTGATTCAAAAAATTCTACAAGGACTTCAATTATTTTCCACCAAGTAAGAGCACCACCAATTCTTGGCACATTGGCCCTTTTATCATTGGCATGCTGAGAACCGAAGTGAATTTGTTTTTTTTTTTAGGCAAAACATGCTAGAAAAATGTATTATCTATAAAACCAGGGAAGGGTGCCAAAAATTGAGGGGGGGGAGGACCATAATTGTTACTCTTACCCGAGGTTCCAGGTAGATTTTATGAAAAATTGTAACGATCTCTTAAATTTAATCCTTAACTTTCAGAGGGGTACAAATGAAGACTTTGACTCTCCCTGGTCGATTTATGGGGTGGAGGGGACATTGCTCCCTGTGCCCTCTAGGCCCCTAGGGCTCTGCCACCTCTGCGTCTACAACTTTTTTTTGGTCACTCATTCGTCACCTATTTTAGAGAAAAAATTTCACCTATGCAAGTTTTTAACTCCAATAGGTACCGGGAAGACTGTATCCTTTGAAAAAACTGAAAAAGAAATAAAAATATGATTAAGAGTCATAATTTTTTTTTTTTTTTTTTTCTGAGTAGGTGGAAATACATTTACGTACTGAGTGTGGGACTCGGCCTAAAAAACGGCAATACCCACTAAAACCACCACCTAAGTCTGAATCAGCAATAAGTGTAACGCAAATTCAAATCAGCATATATGAGATGGAAAATCAGCGAAATTTAGCTGTTGAGCAGTGAAACTTCACTGATAAATAGCTAACTTTCATTGATTCAGCAGCGTACATACGCTGATTAGAATAAGTGGTAGACTTATTACTGATTCAGATTTAGAGAGTACCGAAATACAATCTCTTCTCTCGCGTGCTCTATAAATCTGACTGAGCGACTAGTGTATCGCAAATTCAAATCAACATTATATAAGCGGCGAGTCAGCGAAATTGAGCTGTTAAGCAGTGAAACTTCACTGATAAATAACTAAATTTCAATGATTCAGCAGAGTATATACGCTGATTTGAATGAATGGTAGACTTATTGCTGATTCAGATTTGGAGAGTACCGAAATACAATCTCTTCTCTCGCGTGCTCTCTAAATCCGACTCAGCAATTAGCATAATGTAAATTCAAATCATCATATATAAGCTGGCAAGTCAGCAAAATTTAGCTGTTCAGCAGAGAAATTTTACTGATAAATAGCTAAATTTCAATGATGGAAGCAGCGTATCTACGCTGATTTGAATGAGTGGTAGACTTATCGCTGATTCAGATTTAGAAAGTACCGAAATACAATCTCTTCTCTCTTGGGTGCTCTCTGAATCTGACTCAGCAATTAGCATTACGTACATTCAAATCAGCGTATATAAGCTGATAAATCAGCAAAATATAGCTGGTCAACCAGTGAGATTCCACTGATTTACAGCTAAACTTCGCTGATTCAGCAGCTTATATACGCTTATTTGAATTAGTTGTATACTAATCGCTGAATCAGATTTAGAAAATGATAACTTACAACTCCGACGTCGCGTCGCTTATTACTTCCGGGCTGCAGCTTATATCACTGAAAAAAATTCCTGTGAAATCGTCAACTAACTTTACTTAATTTGGAGAACATGGTTGATCCAACTGCTTTTTCATTTGTGGGTAAATAAATTCGTTGTTAGGTTGACTACTGAAACCATTAAAGTTAATTAAGAACGATGAATTGGGGCCTTAGAGAATTAAGATGAGTAGATGAAGTAACTGTTTTTATTTTTACTAATTTTCTGTGTTAGATTACATCAGGATTGAGTTGAAACAACTAATTTCTTAGTTGGTTCTATTGATAAAGCAGCTAGAAGTCATTCCGAATTGTTACAGTTACTTTTACTACATATCTCAGTACCGAGGTTAGTACTGTTCTGCCCCAGTGTATTTGTCTTCGTAAGCATTCTGCTACCACAAATGAGAAAGCAGTTAAATCAACTTATATTTTGTTGATTAAACTTGCTCTTATTCATAACAATGGTGATAATATGATGATAATATGTTATAAAGTATAATATATACCAAATCCATTTCAAATCAGACAGGGACACTTGAAATTGCAGACTCTTTCAGTGACGAAATATTTAATTTTTTGGAGAAAAGTAGGCAAAATTTATTTTCCCGAATTGGAAACAAGTTGTTTTTTGAGAAGTTATGCGTATTTGAATTTTGTGCTCTGTTTTTCAAAAATCTTGATTTTTTTCTATAAACCTCTATAACTTTTGACCTAATTGATATATTTGTTATTTTATTTTTGATTCCAATATCGTTCATCTTCTTCTTTCAAAATCCGGGAAATTAAAAAAGGGTTTTAAATTAACAAAATGGCAGCGGTTTATCTGAAAATATTGAAAATCGATTTTCTCACCAAATTTACATTTAAATTTTTTGCCAATTTTTTTTGTACTTTCACTTTCACAATGAAGATATGTTGTAAGTTTGATGCTTGCTAAACAAATTGTGTAGCCATGAAAATTGTTATTTTCTTGCAATCGCATTTTCGACTTTTTCTTAGAAACAATGACAGATGCGAAAAAATGTTACGGTGAAAGCTTGCGCGTCTAAAAAAAAGTTCTACGAAAAATGTTTCGTTTTCTTCTATGGTGTTTTCCATTGTTCACGAGAAAAATTCGAAAATTACATTTTTGGGGGGAAAAATTCTCCCGGCCTCAAAAATGGTTTAGCTCGCATGATGCTCATAAGAGTCCTTTCTTTTATCAGTAAAAACTTATCAAAAATATTTGGAAGAAGAAAAAGGTGGACTGTTCCAGAAAATATATTTTTTTCATGTATCAATAAATTTGATGGAAAGAATATAAAATATATTTTTTTAAACCCCGCCTTTTTCATTCTTCTAAA
>CAKNXH010061590.1:0-30931 GCA_932178445.1 Andricus quercusramuli
GATATGGTAAAAGATACAACATTTCGACATCAAATATTTAATGCTAAGTTCAAATATTTTTGAACAAAAATTTTGGGTCCGGCACTGGTCCTTTCTCACAAGCGGTAAGAATTTTCTTGGTTCGTATACTATAAGGACGACTTCGGCCAATATCCTCAGCGTGCGATATTCTGCCTTACGGATTTTTTCTCATATCCACCACATCAGAACTAATTCTGTTATTATTATCATTATTATACTATTAGGCCTTTTCCCTTCCGGGTTAGGCGTGACTTGTTCGATTGGAAGGTAGTGAAATAGGTATATAGGTATGAGGTTTAGCGGTATATGGGTATAGGGTGGATGGGTATGTAGGTGATGTTTTAGATTGATCTGGAGTTCTCGTGTTATTTATATAAATGACACGTTCACTCCGCAACACTGCTCCGAACCAGGTTGCTGATCAATCTCTCTAGCGATCACCCCAAATGAGGAGCCTCACAAAATTATTATGTATGGTTCCCCACTTGGGCCCATTAGTATCCAAGGTCTTTATTTCAGGCATCATTCACTCTATTGTCACTCTGTTTATAAACTATTTGTCCCCACATATTTCTGTCCTGGCATACTACTCTAGCTTCATTCACGTCCATGCATTTTTTCATGCAGGCTCTTGTATTTCTATGGCTTCTTATGTATCTTCGTATTAGTGTCTCATTCACAGATTCTAACCATTCTTTCGGCGGTCTACCTCTGGGCATTTTGCCATTTACTTTACCTTTATACACTTGCTTGGTCAGTCGTTCATCTTTCATTCTTTCAAGATGTCCGAACCACCTTAGCTGATTTCTTTCCCATATGTCAATTAGTGTCTCCCCTGTACCACATTCTTTGAGGATTGTCTCGTTTCGTACTTTGTCCATCAGTGTTTTCCCGCATATTATGCGCAGAGGTTTCATGCCGATCGCGTTGATTTTACTCCTGTCCTTTTCTTGACAGGTCCATGTCTCACTACCGTATAGTACAGTCGGTACGAAAATAGAGTTATGTATGGCCGTTTTAGCTTTTTTTTATATGTTTTTATTTGTGAGGATGGACCCTGCTCTACCGATAACCTGCTTACCCTTATTTATGCGCCTATCTAATTCCCATCTATTTTTCCGTCGTTAGTAAATAGACTACCTAGATATACGTACTTGTCAACTTGTTCTAATTTCTCATCATTTAGAACTATGTTGCATATTGTTTTCTCACTTTTTCCCTCAAACACCATGACTTTCGTTTTATTCACGTTAATTTTGAGGTCCATGTTCTTCATGCTTGTATTAAGTTTATTCAACATTCTTTGCAAGTCTTCGACTGATTCTGCCATAACAATCTTGTCATCCGCGAAAGCCAACCCACGTACCTTGACGGTTTCGAGATCTACACCTTTTTCGTCGAAGAGGGCAGTTCTAAGACACTTATCCATGAATATGATAAAGAGCCACGAGGACATAACGCATCCCTGTTTCACGCCTTGCATAATATCGAACCATTCACTCTTTTTCCCATTTACCCTTACACTCGCTTTACTACCTGTATATATTGTTTTTATTGCTTGTAGGAGCCCTCCATTCACTCCATACTCTTTAAGGACTTCCCAAAGTTTACTTCTATTTACCGTGTCGAATGCTTTTTCTAGATCGATAAATGCACACAAGACTTTCTTTCCTACTCTCAAACTTTTTTCTGCGACCTGTCTTAGGCTAAATATCTGATCCGTACATGATCTTCCTGGCATAAGTCCACTTTGGACTTCCCATATTTTCTCTTCTGTAATTTCCATTACCCTACGGATAAGTATTTTTGAGTATATTTTACTTACGGTACTTAGTAGGCTGATACCTCTGTAATTACTGCAGTTGCTTTTATCTCCTTTTCTTTTGTATATTGGTACGATAATCGCTTTTCTCCAATCGTCTGGGACTTCTCCCGTTTCGATACATAAATTTATTAATTCGCACAACCTGTGAGGTATGTACTCGCCACCGTATTTAAGCATTTCAGCGCTAATATTGTCTATACCCGCAGCCTTACCGTTTTTCAAGTTCTTAATTATATCTCTGACATCAGTGACACAGACTTTTTCAATTGGGTTTTCTAATGCATTATCTTTTATGTCGCAGTTTTGTTGTCCGATATTTTCACCTCCCAATATTTCTTTGAAAGACTCTTTCAAAGCGTCTACTATTCCGTCTATATCATATAGCATTTCGCCTTTGCTGTGTCTCATGCTAGCAAACTCTGTGCTTTTACTTTCCTTCAACTGTTTATATAATAGTTTCATAATTCCTTCAAAGCAGTTTATTATTTTATTCTCTTCTTCTGTTCTGATTTTCTCTTTACTCTCTTTGACTAGTCGTTTAACTTTCCTATTTTTGTGTCTGTAATCATTTTTAAGTCTAGTTCTCTCCTCATCGCTAAGACCTGTCATGTTCAGCGTTTTATTGTGCGCTTCTTTCTTTTCTTTTTGGGCTGCCGCAATTTCATCGTTCCACCACGCATCGCCAGACTTTCTTCCTACAACCGCTGTACCACATACTTCGGTCGCAGTTTTGACAATGAAATCCCGTAATGAAGTCCACGCGCCCTCTATATCTTTATTGCTTATAAGCGCTTCCCACGTTGCCCTATCTATGCTTTCAGTTAACCTCTTTTTAAACTCTGTTTGAACTTCTTGTCTCTGTAAATTTTCAATTTTTATTCGTGTTTGTTTCGTTTTCTTTGTTTTCTTTGTTCTCCATCCCCGCCCTAAGTTTATTTTGCAGACTAAAAGGTAATGATCAGGATTGCATTCGGAACCCCTCATGACTCTTGTATCTTTAACTAGTTCTCTTAATCTTTCATCCGCAATAACAAAGTCAATTATGCTGTGGCTATTTCCTTTACGCCAGGTGTACATGTGGATCATTTTATGTCTAAACCAAGTATTTGTAATAAATAGGCCCTTTTCTAAGCATAAACTAACTAGCTTTTGCCCGTTATAATTTTTTCTTGTTGGATCTCCAAAATTACCTAGCACTCTTTCTGTATCTGTATCCTGACGTTGGACACCGACCCATCCGTTCATATCTCCTAGCAGAATTATTCTTTCACCTTGATCGCAAATACTTATTGTATCATTTAGAGTGTCCCAGATGGCGTCCTTAACTTCCCTCGAATTGCTATCAACTGGTGCGTAGCACGCTATGATAAATAATCTTCAGATTCCTACCTTCATTCTAGCCCACAGCAATCTGGGTGATACAAAATTATGCTCTATGAGATGATGACTTGCTTTTTCATTCATAATTAAACCGACCCCTTGACTACGATGCGATTCGCTATCTACTCCTGACCATATTTCACAACCGCCTTTAAACACCCCATTTCCTATTTTTCTAAATTCGCAACCCTTTTTCTTTGTCTCAGGTACACAAAGAATATCTAGTTTTCTTACGTGCATAGTTTCTCGTAGTTCTCTTATCTTAAGATCATTCACTCCTCTAGCATTCCAAACACCCAGTCTCCAGTCATCGCCCGAAACAAGACCTCTACGTTTACCGTGTGCATGCCTTTGGTCAATCCGAGTTTCAATCCGTTCCGAGGCTACTTTATTATTTGTATTATTCATGTTTAGATTGTACTCCCAACTATCACCTGTATGCGCGAGATTTGTTTTGCGAGTCGAAATCATGTCCGAATTAAGCAGTGACTTGTCTCATGGTGGAGTCAATCTGTAACGTCAGTCCCACCAAAACTTCTGTTACTGGGGGGGCGGGGGGATAAGGACATGAGAAAGGAAACCGAGAGTCTCAATAGGTGGGTGATTTATGCTGAGAAGGTCACCAGCCTTAAGCAGCGTTTTATTAGATAGGAGTTGATATGCTCCCATTTGTCGATTGCCGGCCGACCTCTAACACACTTTAGTTACGCGGTTATAAAATCTTTCATTGAATAAATCTGCACACATAAAAAGAGTTCATAGAAAAATAATGAAAATTTTAAAACTTCTTTTAAAATCTTTTGAAAATTTTCTTTTAAAAATTCTTTCCCTATTTTTAAATAAACGACTGACTTCTGAGAGTACTAGAGTTCTTTAAATCCGACGAGGAGAACTTAAAGTATTTGAAGATACCCCCCCCCCCCTCCCCCCACCCCTCAACCTATCCAAGCATATGGGAAAAAAATGTATTTTAGCAACAATTACTATAATTTGGTATATAATAGAAAACTCATCTTTTTTAAAACAGGTTGTAGAGTCTTCCATTTCTTGTCTGTTTCCAAGTTGCACTTTGGTCGCGCGGTTATAAAATCTTTTATTGAATAAAACTGCACACATAAAAAGAGTTTATAGAAAAATAATGAAAATTTTAAAAGTTTATATTTTGTATTCAGCTCTTTCCCTGTTTTCAAATAACCGCCTGACTTCTGAGAGTGCTACAGATGGACTGATTTTTGGGAACAAAGGGCAGAATTGGAAAGGGTCGAATAACACTTGCGTTTCATTTTTTCTCTTTTTCTTAAGTTTTACCATTGCAGATATTGAGTGTTTCAAGATTTTTCAAATACTTTCGGATTCGTAAGAGTGAAAACAAAATTCTGGAAATACTGCGCAGTCCTGGATTTATTGTAAACAAATTCTTGAAAAATGAGTAAAAATATTATTATACAATTCAGTAGGAAGCATTACAGCAATCCTTGAAAAATGAAATTCCTTTGAAACCACTGAAATGTAATTCCTCAAATACAAATTTTTTCCGTGTACCCCACGCCAGTCCATCATTAAGTAACTAACATTTTTTCATTATTTTAAATTTAAATCAATTTAAATTGAATTCACAAATAAAATTGTATGGTACTCACCCAAAAAATTGATGAAAATCTTGGTTATGATGAGTAGAATCCTATTCTGGATCTTCATGGTTTCAGTACTTCGAGCCAGTTCCCGGTATAGATGACTGATGAATAGAGGAGATTTCCATCGCTATATATGCTAAAAATTGTCCTCAAGAACTATTAGAATTGAGAATGTGGCAGTAATACAACGCGTGGGGGTAGGCAATCAACATCTTCAGAGTAAAACAAACAGTTAAAACTATAATCATTTCAGAGAGTTTTCAATCTGTTTTTTTCTTTATAAGATATCCGGGCCAATCGGAAAAAATTTTGTCCAAGTGTGGAGTTTGGTAATAATTGGTGGTAGGGGTGGGGTAAAGGAACGGACGATAAAAATTAAAGAATTCGAAGGGCCACAAAAAAAAGTATCCATAGCTACATTTGAGGCGGATTAATTATTTTCAAAATTTCCCTTCTGCCTAAAAGAATCAATATTTTATTTTCAACAATTTTATTGAATTGGAAGGGAGAAGATTTTGGTATTTTTATACCATTAAGCCATTTCCCTTTCGGGGTAGGCGTGACACTACTCGATTCGGGCAGTGTTTCTAGGAGGATTATTTATTACTAGTACTACAAGCGTGGGCTCACCACACCCACGACGGGCCAACAGCACGCAGTATTCCCGAACGGTCACCCATCCGAGTACTAACCGCGCCCATTACTGCTTAACTTCAGTGATCTTACGAGAACCGGTATTTTCAGCGTGGTATCGCCGTTGGCGATTCAATGACAGAAAAACGCTGATGCTTTTCACTTTTGAAATAATAAATATTATATTATAATATAATATAAATTAAATATCTTGACGAATCGAGTTTTTAATTTTTCATTATTCTTCGGTCGCTCACTTTTTCCTAATCAAGTCTGTAAAATTGAACTATTGATTAGTTAAATTTTAACAATTTTGAGTCAAAGAGACCAAAAGGTCCTTAAATTTTGCTCGTGGTTCTGGAATTTTTGTTCTTTCGAAGAAAAAATACTTTTTTAAACTTTTTCTCTCCTGAAGGAAAAAAATTACCTTTTTAACAAGAGTATTTGAATATTAATGGTTAAAACAAGTGAAAAATTGGTCGGGGCAAAGTTGGAAAATTTTGAAAATAATGTTTGGCACTAGTAATTATTATTGGGACTGTAATTGTAGTGAAGAATTTTATTATTTGGTTGCAAATTCATCAATTTTTATTAAAAATTCATACTTTTTATTTGAAATATCTGCTATTTTTTAAATTGAAAATTCAATCACTTGGGTGAAACTGAAACCACTTTGTTAAAAATATATTTGTCTGGCGGTTGATCTCTTTGATTGAAAATTTGGATATTTTGCTGACAATTCTTTTTTTCATTTTAAATTAATTTGTTAACCTAGAAATTTAAATTTCCCATTTTTTTTTTTTTTGCTGAAATTTAACTTTTTTTTTAAGTAAAAAATTGGTCTTTATTGGTAGAAAACTAATCCTGTTAGCGGAAATTTTTTCTCTTTTGATCAAAACTGCAATTTTTTGGTTAAAAGTGAACTTTTTTGTTTCAAATTAATATTTTCTGATTGAAAATACTATTTTTTGGCTTGAATATTCAACAGTTTCTTTGAAATTTTTTCCATTTTTGGCTGAAAAATCTTTATTTGGGGAGAATTCGTCTTTTTGATTAGAAAATTTTTCGTTTTGGTTAAGAATTCATCTTTGTAGATTAAAAGTTAAACTATTTAGTTAAGAGTTAAAAATTTAAGTATTCTATTGAAAATTCGTTTTTTTGTTGTAAATACAGCTTTTTTTTATTAGACAATTTATTCTCTTTATTAAAAATTCAATTACTTGGTTGGAATCAAAAAAAATTAAATAAAAATCATTTTATTGGCTGGAAATTTAATTATTTTGTTAAAAAAACTCTATTTTTGTATGAAAATTAATTTTTTGAATTGAAAATTCAACTATTAAATTTTTCATTAAAAATTCACCTTTTTTGGTTTAAAATTCAACCTTTTGGTTGAACGTAGAACTAATCTGTTGAAAACTCATTATATTTGTTGAAAATTGAACTATTCTGTCAAAAATGATTTTTTCGCATTAAAATTATTATTTTTTCGCTGAAAATTTAGCTATTCCAGTTTTGCTTTAAAATTCATATTTTTCCAGTAAATTTATCTATTTTGGTAGAAATGAAAAATCTTCCTAATTGAAAATTCAACCACTTGACTGAAAATTATCGTCTTTAGTAGAAAATTCAACTATTCGGTTGAAAATCTATGTTATTATTTGTTTGCAAATTGGTTTATTTTCTTGACAATTTGTCATTTTTTGGTAGAAAATTAATTTTTTTTGTCAACTATTTTTGGTTCAAGTTTTGGTTGCAAATTCAACTGTTTTGTGGAACATTGGCCTATTTCAACAGAAAATTCGTCCATTTGGATTTAAAATTCACTGTTTTGTTTAAGTATTAAACTGTTTTGCAAAAAAAAACAATTATTTCGTTTAAATGCAACGGTTTTTAGTAGAAGTTTAATCATTTCTGTTTAAAATTTGATTTTTTAGTTGAAAATTCATCTTCGTAGGTTGCAAACTCAATAATTTGGTTAAAAAGTCAACTTCTTTGTTGATAATTTCATTATTTCAATGCAAATAAACCTAAATTAGCTTAATTATAAACAACAAATAATATTGAATTTCAAAAGTTTCGTTAAATTGCTTTTAACTCTGAAAAAAATAGAAACTTTGAATATGTTCTATCGTAGCGTCATGATGACGTCATGATATAAAATCAGTTCCACTAGACCTACAATTTCTACTATGTTTCGTGGAAAGTATTATTTTTTTATTGTAAAAAAGTAACTGAAAAATGTATACTTCTGTTCTGAAAAACCTGGAAAAGCCGTGTGAGTTTATTAAACATTTGTATTTTTTTCATTTTTATAATATTTTTTCATCATTACATACATTCCGAAGTAAAATCTATTTGGATCAAGCAATTGGTTGCTTTGACACTTATTTAAGGGGATGCTTATTCAGGGCAACTCATTTTCACAGAGTTTGCTGAAAAATTGCAATTTTCTATGGATAATGACACTGTAAGAAAAATGTGTGGTAAACTTTCCATAAATGTATTGGAAGTAATTAACCCATACAAGGATGAAAATTTTCCCATATCTCAGTACCATACTTTCCATACTTATATGGAAGTTTTACCATGAAGTATGGAAAATCTTCCAACAACCACCGGATAATTTCTATACTGGTATGGGATATTCAAAAGTATTGAAAAAATTCCATATTTTTGTATGGGAAATCTACGATTATTTCTTACAGTGGAGGAAAATATACAATGACAAAAAAATTTCAAAATTGAAGGAGAATTCTTCTGAAAGGTAGCGCATAAGGATCCTGAATGTGCATAATTAATTATTATATTGATCCATATTGATCCCATATTGATCCACTATATTTTTAAGATTGTAAAAGAATCTTATTCTTAACATTGTTTGAATAACTAGAACGCAGTTTCGCAAAAATATAAATAAACTAGGTCTCGTTATCAATGTCTCAATATGGCCTTTTTATTGTTGGAATAGAGATAAAATTGCTACATCATCGGTTCGTTTTATGAATCCTTTCTCTTTTTAACGTTTATCATGCTCATTCATTTCTTTAAATTATTATTTACGTAGTTCTAATTAATTTTATTTTTACCACCCAATTATTTTGTTACTGTTGAATTAGGAGATATCTCGAATACTAGAATTGATAATTGTCTACCAATCTATAGTGGCTCATTTTTCGCTTATCGAATCTGGAAAATTCTGATTAGAAGAATAAATTCAAAAAAAAATCTCTTCATCAATTCCTTGTACTAAGCCACAATTTTCGTGTTATCAAAAAATATGTCCTAGTGACAAGCAGTATTATGAAAATAATAATCTTCAATTACTAAAACTTATTTATAAGAATTTCATAAAATTTTTGAAAAACAAACACAACTTTGTCATGAAAAATAAGAAAAATGTAATCTGCCTTAACATTTTTTTGCATGACAACATGATGTCCACCTAAGACATTTATTTCGTAAAAATTTAGAAATGTTTCAGGGTAAGAGCACCAGTTTTAAGGCACAGAAATTATTATTTAACCTGAATTTAAAAAAGAATCTAATTTTTTTTGTCTCCAGAAAAACCTTTTTTTAACCACCTGATTTTTTTTGTTCATGATTCATTAATGTAATGAAAAATTTATGCAAACATTTTAGTTAAAAATTCATCTCTTTAGATCAACATAAATGAAAATTTAACAATTGAAATTTAGGGTGCAAAATTATCATCTTTAGTTTAAAATTAAAAATATTCCAGTAAATGGTTCATCATTTTAGTTGAAAATTCATCACTTTGGCTAAAATTTCTTTTTTAAATCAATTTTTCAAACTGAAAATTCAACCATTTGGTCGAAAGTTGGTCTTTTTCAGTTGATAATACTTCTATTTTCTTCAAAAGACGTACTTTTTTTTGCAGAAAATTATTCTCTATGTTTCAAAATTGAACTTATTATTTGAAACTTTATATTTTTTGTGGAAAATTTAAGTATTCTAGTTAGGTATTAATCATTTTAGTTGAAATTTCATCTTTTTGATTGAAGATTAAAACTACATGGTTAAAAGTTACTCTTCTGTTGAAAATTCATCTATTTCATTAAATGATTCATTATTTTCGTTCAACATTTTTTTTCCGGAAAATTCATTTGTTAACTGAAAATTTAAATATTCCATTTTTGGACGAAAACTGTGGAATTTACAACTCGAAAATATGCATTTTCTACCAAAATAATTGATTTTTCGACTTATAAAGTCGAGCTTTCAACAAAATAATTGAATTCTTAACTGAAAAAGATCAAATTTCTAGCACCAATGAAATAGCTACAATTCTAATTTATAAAAATTTATTTTCAACAGAAATAAAAAGAATTTCCAACGAAATTTGCCAAATTTTAAACCAAATTGTTAAATTTTCAACATAAGAGGTTATACCATTACAAAAAAGATACATTTTCAACAAAACAGATGAATTTTCAGCCAAAAAGATTGAATATCTATGAAAAAAATCGACGAAAAATTGAATAGTAACTTTTTATTTGCAAAAATTAATTTTCAATAAAACAAAAACTAATTTTCAAAAAAAACAAATGAAATTTCAACCAAAAAAGAATAATTTTCAACCAAAGATATGAATTTCCAACAAAATATTTTAATTTTCAATAGAATTCTCAACATAATTGTTGAATATCCGGGACGACTGAAAAATCCCGAAAAATAAAATTCCCGACACCGCAAAATTACCGAATTGGAAAATTCCCGAGTAATATAATTTACGGATAATAAAATAGCCGAGAAAATAAAATTGCCGAAAAAATAAAATTGCCGAAAAATAAAAACCCCGAATTGGAAAATTCCCGAATAATAAAATTCCCGAACATTTTATAATATGACCGAATTGGAAAAATCCCGAATAATAATATTTCCGACAGTTTGTAATATTACCGAATTGGAAAATTTCCGAATAATCAAATTCCCGACAGAAAATTGCCGAATTAAAAAAGAATATTACCGAATTGGAAAATTCCCGAATAATAAAATTCCCAACAGAAAATTGCTGAATTAAAAAATATCCTAATTGGAAAATTCCCGAATTTAAACAATTAAAATTGTTTTATAAATATATTTTGGTAAATAAAAATACAATAATAAGATATTATTTTGAAGATTTATTTTTTATGTTTAAAATTTCAAAGATTATAATTCATGTAAAATAACAATAATTAAAAATACTATATTTCTGTGTGACAATTTTTTTCTGTTGAGAATGTCACACTCCGATTGAACAATTTTTTTCTGTTGAAAAAAAAAATTGTCACCCAGAAATATATTTTTTTCAATTATTGTTAGTTTACATGAATGATAATTTTTGAAATTTTAAACATAAAAAATAAATCTTCAAAATAATATTTTATTATTGTATTTTTATTTACCAAAATATATTTATAAAACAATTTTAATTGTTTAAATTCGGGAATTTTCCAATTAGGATATTTTATAATTCGGCAATTTTCTGTTGGGAATTTTATTATTCGAGAATTTTCCAATTCGGTAATATTCTAAGCTGTCGAGAATATTATTATTCGGGAATTTTACAATTCGGGAATTTTATAATTTGGGGATTTTATTATTCAGGAATTTTCCAATTCGGGATTTTTATTTTTCGGCAATTTTATTATTCGTAAATTTTATTATTTGGGAATTTTCCAATTCGGTAATTTTGCAGTGTCGGGAATTTTATTTTTCAAGATTTTTTAGTCGTCCCGAATTCGCAACCAGAAAGGTTATATTGTTATAAAAAAAATTTCAACAAAATAGATGAATTTTCAACTGAAAAATATAATTTTTTGACAAAAATAGAATAGTTTAACTTGAAGTTAAAGAAATAAGTTTTCAGGCAAATAAAATTTATTTTCAATGAAATAGTTCCATTTTCAAACAAACATGAATTTTCAATCAAAAAGATTGATTGTCTATAAAAAAAATGTTCGTCAAAAAATATAATAAATTAATTTTTAGTTAGAGAAATAAATTTTTGAATAAATAAAATATATGTACAGAGAAATAGTTGAACTTTCAACCAAACAAATCAATTTTTTACCAAAAAGATGAACTGTCTAGAAGAAAAATCGACAAAAAATTAAGTTAAATTTTTAGTTAAAAAAATTAATTTTCAATAAAAACACTGATTTTCCAGAATATAAAAATTAGTTTTCAATACAAAAAATAATTTCCTTCCAGGAAAGGATAATCTTCGACAAAATGCATGAATTTTCAACCAACTATTCTAATTTTGAATGTTTCAACAATATACAGAATTTTTAAACAAATATGTATTTGAATTCTCAACTGAAGAAGATGAATATTTATGGGAAGTGAAATCAAATAATTCATTTAAATCAAAAGTTATTTTGAAATCTATTTTGAATATCTTTTAGAATTATTATTTTTCTAAACTAAAAAATCATTAAAAAAATTTTCAGGAATCCTAAAAAAATGTGTATTATCTTGAAACCTCTAAAAATCCTTAAACAGCTTCAAAACTTTTCAAAATGTTGAAAAATCTACATTTAGTTTTGAAATTTTCTCGAATTTTTCAGATGATTAATTCCTGGAGAGAAAAATCACTTGAAATTTTCGAAATTATTTTTGTTTAATTTTGGATGTCTTTTGAAATCTTTGCTAATATTCTGTTAAAATTAATTCATGAAAATATCAAGTCATTTAAAATTTTCCCAGGAAAATTCTATTATTCAACATATATCTTATTTCAATAGTGGAAAAATAGTACCGTGGTAGGAATAAAATTATTCAGAACTGCTTATAGAATGATTTAAAAAAAGTTATGACCATGATAAACGTTAAAAATAGGAAAGATCCATAAAACGAAGCGATGGTGTAGCATTTTAATCCTTATTCTAACATTAGGAAGGCCAAAATTAAACATTGATAACGAGACTTAGTTTCTTTTCATTTTCCGAAAATTGCGTTCCTGTTGTTTAAACAAAGTTAAGAAAAAAAAAGCTTCCTTTGCAATCTTCAAATTATAGTGGATCAATATGTGATCCATATGGGATCAAAATGGGATCAATATAATAATTGTATGCACATTCAGGTTTCTTATACGCTACTTTTCATAATCATTCTCCTTCAATTTTCAAAAAAAAAAATTATTTCATATTTTTCTCATTATCCATAGAAAAATGAAATTTGTTATAAAAATGGAAAAAGTGAAAAATACTAAAGTTTGATAAACTAACACGATTGTGTCACATTTTTAACTCTGTTTGAATAATTAGGTCATATTGTGAAATAGTAAACATGACGTATCCTGCTTCACTGTAAAAGTATTGTCTTCCGATTGTTTTAATAAATTTAAGAAAAATTAGAATTTTTCAGGCTCTTAAAATTACAATGGATCAATGGATTCTAAATTAATTATGCATATTCAGGATCTTCATGCGCTACTTTCCCACTTGTGTTTCATTTTCAAATATTTTCCTTATTTTCTACACAAAATTGTTATTATTCAGAAAACTTTGTAAACATTATTTTCCATTTTCGGACGAAAACTGATGTTTTTTAGTTCAAAATACTAATTAATTCATTAAAAGGTTATTAAAATGAAAAACGGGAAAAATAAAAAGGTTTGAAAACGACGCAATCTTCGAGCATTATCAAAAATGTTGAAACAATAACAAGGTCATATTATGGAAACGAAGGTATCACGTAGGCTTTTTCTAATTAAAAAACATCGCCTTCCGACTCTTTAAAGAAAGATAAGAAAAATAAGAATTTTTTTTGATCACATTTTTCTAGTTTTCCATTGAAATTTGCAATTATTCAAAGACGCGTAGATTAATAAAAAAATATGTTGCTTGAAAGTCTGTGAATAAATAATGGCTCGTCGTAGGAGAGAATATATATTAAAATAATTGGTTTAATGTTCGTATTTTTGGTTCAATTTAACTGTTTTTGATTGAAAATTGAAATCTCACATTCTCATCCTAATGACATGGTATTGGTAATATGATAGTAATCCATGAAAGGTAAAAATGAAAATTCAGAACATCAATTTGAAACAGTTTCATATTTATCTATTTTGATTTTATGAAAAAAAAAAAAATTTTAATTTTTAGTTCTGTTCTCGATTCTCAAAATTTGTTTCGGTCATACTATTAAATATATATTAAATAAAAAAAAAAAAAAAAAAATATATATATATATATATATATATATATATATATATTATATTTATATATACTATTATATTTTCATAATCCTTCACAAAAAATTGCAATTATATACAAAACTTTGTGAAAATAATTTGCCTCAAATAGGGATGAATTTTAGTATCTAATGAAATTTATTTCTATAGCATAGTCATGGAGATTAGAATTTAGAGCAGATTTTATTTGTTCTTTTATTGGAAAAATATTTGTCTTTTTTCATGTTTCGCCAGTTATTGCTCTACAGCGACGAAACCACAAATCACTCGAATTAAAAAATAATTTCTTCAATGAGCACCTGTCACACGGTAATTTGTTTACTCCACATTTCTATGATTTTATGTTTACAATCTGGTCATATATTCTTATTTCGTCCAATTCTGCAAATACGCTTTTACCAAATAATATGAATAATAATGTTCTGTCATATCTTTAAAAGATCTTTTAAATCAACTTTTGAGTAAATGAAGCAATAAAGGGGAAAAAAATCTTTCTAATTCAGCCTTTTAGATTTTTGTAAATTATGGAAAGATTTTTGTAAATCATGGAAAAGTTTTTGTAATGATCTACATTTTAAAAAGCAAAGTTAGTTCACGATAATTTGCCATTACAGAGTGAACAACGAAAAAATTTCAGAAACAAGTAATTTATTAAATAAATGGAATTTTGTTTGTTGTAAACTTTTCTATTTATTCTAAACCAAACAAAAAAATTCGCAGTTAAAACTCTTCAAACAAAGAGCCTTTTTCTTTTCTAAAATGAAAAAAAAATCACACCGATTTCGAAAGAAGAGACGAATTTTTTTTTTATAAAGATCCAAGCTTAACTTCATAATTCAGAAACAAATTCTTTTGATGATTTCAAATTTCATGAATAAAATCTCCCTCTTATGATTATTCTTGTTAATATTATAAATAAATTTAATAAACAAATGCATAATACAGGTTGTTGTCGGTAGTTGAACCTCATGATAATGCCCGGAAAATTCATAATTTGTTGATAAAATTGATAATTTTTGAAGAAATTCAATAAACAAATGCATTCTTCGCGCATTTGTAGACGGAAAAAATATTTTTTGTAAATGCTAGTCTTTTTAATTGAGAACTTTAGGATGCTTTTAGCAAAATTTATAAGTTTATGAATTTTATGTTTTTTCGAACAAATTTAATAAACAAATGAATTATTTCAGGCATTTTTCGACAAAAAATTATTTTTTCAACACTTTTTTTGAATTAGAAACCTTATGATAATTTCAGTACATTTCATGATTTTTTTATAAGATTTATAACTTTTTGAATAAATTTAATTAAACAATGCACTTTTCGGCCATTCATTGACGGAAAAATTATTTTTTTCAAGTCAGTTTTTTTAAATTAAGAACCTCATGATAATTTCAGAAAAATTCATAATCTCTTGATAAAATTCATAATTTTTGACGAAATTCAATAAACAAATGCATTCTTCGCGCATTTGTCGAAGGAAAAATTATTTTTTGTCACTGCCTGTCTTTTCAATTGAGAACTCCAGGATGCTTTCAGCCAAATTTATGATAAGTTTATGAATTTCATGGTTTTTTGAAGAAATTTAATAAACAAATGTGTTATTCAGCTATTTGTCGAAATTTTTTTTTTTTGCAACAGTTCTTTTAGTTTCAGTTTCTTAGTAGAATTGCCTTTTTCTCCCACTGTTGTCTATGCATATTTTACCCAAATTTGTTTTAAAAAGCCAAATCCATCAACAAATTATGAATGTTGCCCAAATTATCATGAAGTTCCCAAGTGAAAAGACTGACATAGAAAACAATGATTTTTTCTGTCGATAAATCCCAGAATAATGAGTTTGTTTATTAAATTTGTTCAAAATACATTATAAAACTTGTGAAACAATAATAATTTAAGAATAAGTTTAATTCAATTTATATTCAAGGGATTTGAAATGATTCATACTGTACGGAATAAAATAAATTTTATTTCAAGGGTTTTCCGAAGATTTCAAGAATTCAATGAGAGAAGACTAAGATTTAGATCTCTAATTATTTTGAAGATTTTGGCGGATTTTACAAATTTTAATGGATTTCAACAAATTGCAACGGATTCTGAAAAATCTTTTTTCCCTAATCAAGCAAGAGGGCATACACTTGAGTGCATAAAGAAGTTTATTTTACTTTTCAAACATTTTTATTTCTACTTGAGCAATAATCAGACTTTATTAAGAAATTGTAAACATGACCTAGTCTGTTTCCATTTTCGAAATACGGCCTTCTAAACAATTGAACAAAATTAAGGATAGATTTTTTTCTTATGTGAAAGATACTTTTAAGTATCGCTTTATCAAAGTGGTGAAATTTATAAAATTACTAGTGGAATTTCACAGATTCGATTAGCAAGAAATAAGCCACCAATGATTAGTAAAAAACTAATGATTCGATTAGTTGAAATATTTCCTAATGCAATAGTGGAAGACCAATTGCTGATAAGAAAAAAATTATTCCGAACTGTATATATAATAATGAAAAAAGACGTTATAAACTCGGAAAATGTGAAAAATAGTGAAGTAATAAAAAAATTGTTTAATCTTTAAATTACAATGGAGCAATGAATTCCAAATTAATTATACAGGATCTTAAAGCGCTACTTTCACACAAAGTTCCGTTTTTAATTTTCAAAATTCTGTTTGGTTGTATATTTTCCCTATTTTCCATGGAAAATTGCAATTATTTAGTAAACTTTCTAAAAATAATTTGCTTGAAATACGCATCGGTTTCAATAAGCATGAAATTAAGGGCCTAAAGAAGGTTATTTTTATTTCATAGCTTTTCGCTTATAAATCAACTGATTTCTTGACACAAAAAAAAATTTATTTGAGTCTGTATATAATAATTGAAAAAAGGTTATTAAAACAGAAAACGTAAAAAATGCAAATATTTAATAAAACGAAGCGACTTGTTGTTCTTGACTCTATTGACACAATAAGAAGGTCATACCGTGAAATTATGAACGTAGCCTGTCCCAATTTCGAAATATCGTTTCCTGATTATTTAAACAAAGATAAGAACATTAGAATTTTTCACAATCTTAAAATGACAAGGGATTAATAAGTTCCAAATTAATTAAACACATTCAGGGTATTCACGTGCTACTTTTCATAAGAATTCTATTTTCGATTTTTAAAATTGGTTTCGGTTATACATTTTCACAATTTTCCAGGAAAATTGCAATTATAGAGAAAATTTTGTGAAAATGATTTGCCTTTGACCAAGATGAACTTGAGTATCTAAAGCTGATATTGAAGATTCTGAATACAAGTTACAAAAACGTCTTTTTTTATGGGAAATACGTGTTGAACTTCATGGGGTTTGCGCCTGGCCTCTACATATCATTAAAAAAAATGGATTCATTTTTGTGTAGATTTGAACAAAATTTTGCGCTATTATGTTGTCCTTACTTGAAACTATTAAGCGATTTCAGAGTAGATACTTCCTGAGAATTAAGTGAGTATTATAGTTGACAATTTGCTTTTGATTACAGTGTAATATCGTGAGTAAATGATACATTTATCTTAGATACGAAGCAACGATTATGCAACTTGTGAGACTGTTGAGAACAAGTTGAGGGTTTACGTAAATGACTGGTTTGAAACCCATCGCGACCCTCATTCGAGTTCGCTTGGGTGTCCGCCATCAAGTTCGATAAAGCGGGACAGTGTCAATGACCCAAAGGCTTCCCGAGTTCCGGATTACAAAGCAAATTTCGTTTTTGAATTTCGATTTTGAATTTCAATTTTGATAACGAAACGAGGCCGAACTATCGCAATAATTCACATTGCTCCCTGTTTAGTTCGTCCAGCTTAAGGTCCTTCAAACGAGTAGGTTTTTAGAATAATACAAAATACGGCTACAAAATTGGAATTCATTGGACAACCACCACAAAATGCTCCTATTGCAATTTCTGAAAACAAAAAAAGTTTGTTTCTTTGGACAAAAAAAATTAAATGAAAATAAAAGTCCTGGAGCCTTCAGAAAGGCTAAATTATGGTGTGATATCAACACCAAGGGACAGTATGGGGCGTGAAGGGGCAGTATCCCTCAGAAAAACTTTTTGATTGAATTTTGAAGAAATGATGTTTAGCCTGGAAGAACACTTTTCTTGGACAATAAATTTCGAGATTTTGCTTCTCACAGTAATTTTTGCAATAGACAATTTGAACATAATTTGAAGAATTTCAAACTTCCAATACTGAATTAAGTGATGAAGGATATTTCAAATCATGTTAATTTTTCAAAAGTAAAAATTTTCAGAATTAGAAGTATGTTTACAACAAGGTTAAATCATTGATCTTTTAAAACATCAGATTTTTCTTAACAGAAGATTTTTAAATAATGATGAAAAACATGAGAACAAACTTCCTATTTTTATTGATCAACAGACTAATGTTCAAGAGCAAAATTTAAATTTACACAAGATGTCTGAAGAAGATGATAGGGTTCCTTGGTTTGTAAATTTGGCAGATATTCAAGTTCCTGATTCAGTTGCAGATATTGTCATATTAGGTGAAGGTTTTAGTAACCATGGAATAAACATTAAGTCGACACAAATGATGGAAATAGTCAAAGATGTTGAATCAAGTATACACGAAATTCCAGTATTAGTTCAGCAAGATTTCCGAAACAAGGTTTTACACTTGTCAAAGAGCTTTGTTCATAATAATTGTTTTCACATTAGTAATATTGATCGTAAAATTTCTGAAGGTCTCGTGATAACGAAAGGTTTTCTTGAAAAAAACCATAATATAATTTGCATGAATGCTGATAAAGGCAATATTACAGTTTGTATGAAGAAATCAGATTATATCAGGGATATGGAGGATTTACTTTCCCATAGTGATCATTTTGATTTATTGAATAAAAATCTGTTAAAACAATTAAGAAGAGATACTTTCAATATTCTAGATAATTGTGGAAAGAATGGACACTTAGGAAGATATAAGATGGACTGATATAAATACCGAAGACACAGTTCTTGCCAGATTTGAGAAAGATTCATAAAGATGGCTATCCTTTGAGAATAGTTATTTCAACTATTAACAAGCCCAACAAATTTTTAGAACAAAACTGCAATTTGATGCTTAAAGATCAAAAAATTATTCTTCAAAAAACTGTTCCTGATGAGCATGTAATGATTTTTTTCGATGTTGTTGCAATGTTTCCGAGTATACCCCTTGGTTCAGTCATTTCTCCGATTGTAGCAGAAATAGTTATGGAAGAATTGGTGGTCTTTGCTTTCAAGAAGCTAGATTTTGTTTTGCCCTTTTAATTTTCGGTCTGTTGATGACACCTTATTATGTGTTCCTCTAGCAAAGTTGTAGGCAGTTATCGATGCTTCCAAAATTTTTCATCCAAAACATCAATTTACCCATGAAATAGAGAAAAATAATAAAATCAGTTTTTTGGACGTAGAAGTAATTAAAGGTCAGGATGGTAATATTATTACCAATTGGTATAGGAAAAGTACATATTCAGGTAGAATTTCCAATTTCTTTTCGGCTGATCCTTTTCAAAACAAAATTGCAGTAATCAAAAACTTAGTTGACAGAGCTCTAGGTTTGTCCCACGTTTCATTTCACATACAGAAATTGAATATTGTCAGAAGTATCCCTTTTCTAAATCATTACCAAAAAGGGTTGCTTGAGAAACATATTACAATTTGAATTCAACAAATCAAAAACAAATAAAATTTTATCTACAGATGAAGAAACAAATTTTGTTTCGTTCTTAGGAATAGCAATAGAAACATTTCGTGGTGGTTGTTCAAATTTGATTGCTGGATTCTTATTTTATTTTCAGGAATTATATACATTGACTTGAGCATTGGACGTTAAATAGGATTTTTAATTTGATTTTAAAGAATTTCAAAGTTCTTAAATTTCAACAGAACCATTCTTCGGAAAAAGGGCGATTTGAAACACAGAGTTGATATGGATATGATGTTGATCAATTTGATCCCGAAATTGGACCAAAATGATTTGCAATTGGTGCAACAATTGGTCGGCTTGTATTAAGTTCAACTCAAAAGGACTTTCAGCTCTCTTTTTTTCTAATTTCACAAGGGAAGACCGCGATTCGTGAATTTTAGTTTCGGCTCATTTTTTTTTTTTTAACTCATTACCCGAGTATTAATTTTTCAAAACAGTAATATGCGCTTCTTCGCCGTTCCAGAGAAAATCAATTTTAAAATATTCGCCAAAGGTCGTGTAAAAGTTTGACAAAAATACTTTCTATCAAACAATAGGTAAGGCAGCAGCTTTCTAAAATATTTTTTAAAATATTGTTCGTGAATTGGAATGTTTATAAATATCATTTTCTCTAAAAATTTATTATAATGGTGCAAATAATAATCTTTCGAATACCTTTTTTCATGGAAAAACTTACTGAAAATTTTTGCTAACACCTTATCATGTTTTTCTCAAACGAATTTATTTTCTATTAAATTGATTAGTTTCTGTCCTAATGTTTACTTATTTAATTTGAAGTTAGAAGCATAGATAAGCGAAGATTTTAAACCAAAATTTTTATATTAAATCTGATTTTTCAAACAGAACAGAGACTCATTGAAGAAATAATTATCTGAAGTAGATCTTTTCGTTATTTAACTAAATGTTTCTTTTACGAAAAATGGTTTATAGTTATCTTAACTAAAGCTTACAATTGTCCATCATGCATGGTGTTACGTAGATATTATTTAGTATTTTCAACACGGAAAAGGATCTTTCAGTACTTGCGATGGAAACAGGTAGAGGAAGAAGAATTTTTAGATCAACGAGAATTTTTGAAGCAACAAGAATTTTTAAAGCAAAATAAGTGTTTGGATGAACAGACGACAAGCAAATTTCGTGGATTTAATTCAATATTTCAATTGGTGACAATTTCGCGCTCATCCCACAAATCTGTGTCATCGATGTTGCGCTCATTCCGATTAGTGGAAATCAGTGACAAATTTTCATAATTTTGAGCTTGGATCATCTATTTCCGGATCAGCATGCAAATAATCAAAATTTACCTTTTTTCAACGCCTAGGTATTTGTGTTTTAACTTAGAAATTTTCTTTAATCCCTAAAAATTCTGTCAATTCCTTAGCATCTCTTATGACTGAAGCAAACCCTGGATCAGATTTACGTTCTATGAAGTAGGACTTTAATTCTTAAAAGGATTTTAAATCAGTTTTTATATTTTTTTAAACACTTTGTGATGTTTTGATTCTTCATCCATCATTCGCAGTTCAGAGCTGTTAGATGGGAATCAAAAGTAATTATTACATTCACCAAGAATGCGAATTCTTTCTTCTCTGGAAACAAAAGTTGTATCCTTGTATCCTTAGTCTGATCACCTGATCAGCATGTTCATACCCAAAATGAACCTTTCTTATTCGCCTAGGTATTTGTGCTTCAGCTTTGAAATTTTTCTGCCAATTCCTTAGCATCTGTTATGACTGAAGCACAGCCTGAATCAAACCTATGTTCGACAAAACAAAACTTCAATTCTTGAAACGATTTTAGAGCAGAATTTATTTATTATATATTTATTTTATTGTTTTATTTTGTAATATCTTGATTTTTTATCCATCATCCGAAGTTTAGAGATGTTCTAAGAATCCTATGTAATTATTACATTCACCAAGAATCTGAAACCGTTCTTCTATGCAAACAATAATTGTATGCTTGTTCTGGTCACCTGATCAGCATGCTCATAATCAAAATTGACCTTTTTTCATCGCCCAGGTATTTGTGCTTTCGCTTTGAAATTTCCTTCAACACCTACGATGTTTCCCAATTCCTCAGCATCTGTTATTCCTGGATCCTGTTTTTATATCCTTCTCCTGTCATTACATCCTGGATCAGATCTACGTTCTACGAAATAGGACTTCAATTCTTTGAGTGATTTTAAGGCACACTTTATATTTATTGAAACACTCTGACAGGTGCCTAACTTCAAGATCTAAAATAAATTTCAAATAATACATCAGTTCTTCTTTCCCACATAGTGCCGTTTAGAGGATTCAAAGTAAGTTGAGTGCAGTGATTTATTTCTATTGTCCAGCGTTTGGCCGATCGAACAAAAGAATTATATTATTCCTGTACAATTCAGGAAAAGCTCAATATATCAACAGAATAATCCTGATGTTCTGTTTTTTAGCTACTGGTCCTTTATTGTAGAAGTTTGGTGATAACTTCCGTTCTTTGACAAAGAGCCTTATCAGTACAAAAATAATAAAACCCCTATCCATCACCTAAAAGTACAAACCAATCCATCACCTAAAAAGACTAATTCGTAGGAAATTTCTAAATAAGTGCAATAAGAATTGCAGTAGAAAAGCAAACCTGACCTCAACTTATCTCCGAACTCACTGCATCAATATACAAAAGCCATCACCACAACTCATACATGGACAAAATTTGATTTATTGATAATAGATAAGTAAACAAAAAATGGTTTTGTGAAAGACTCATCCTACCACTGGTCTTTGGCATGATTAAAACTAGTTTAATGAATAACCTGGTGGCTAAGACATACCAACCGTTAGACGAAGCAAGAAGGAATTAGGTTGAGTTTTGACAAATGTAGTATAACCGAACCCGGAAAAATGGATTCATATAGTATTAAGTATTAAGCCATGATAGATGTCACTCAGGTATTCAGCTTCAGTACGTTTACTGATGCAATTATTATTCCTCAGGATATGGAACATTTCTTCAAATGTGCGTTTTCTTTAGTTCCTTCGATAAGAAATTATTTGAACATTCTAACTACAATGTACCTACCAGTTCGCCCAATATAGGCATAGCCAAATTCACAGGGAATGTAATAGACCACTTGTGTTTTCGAATCAAGAGAAGCGAAATTACCTTTGGAAAAGCATCTGAAAGGATCTTCATCATCATTATAGACAATCTGAGCCTTGGAGAGTTTGTAGATTCTCTCGTAAAATTTAAAGAGTGTTCTGACAAAGGGTGGCGAGGTTGTTTCCAAGATTCATTTTAAGTTCACTATCAACAACACTTGGTGTACTGTGCTCATGGTTTATAAATTCTATTATCTTGTGTACATATTTTCCACTAAAGGGCGAATGACGTATGGTCAAGGCTCTACTTAATTGCCGATGCCTGCACCGGTCAATTTAGTTTTATTGCCAGAACAATACAGCTAACACCTTCAATCTAGATTCTAGCCTTTAATAATAACTATTCACACGAAATTCTTGTTTCAAGTCACGACGTCGTAAACTACATCTGAAACGTCAGAATCTGCGTCGTTTACTTCGTAATTCAGTATCCCAATTTCCTGCGTAGTTTACGACGTCGTATCCTACATCGTTTCTGACGTAATGTCCTACGTAGTTTACGACGTCGAAATTTTCAATAGGGAACGGAACGATTTGATATCCCAGGGTTTACTGTGAGAGGAAAGGGGTGATCAAAAGTCCCGGGTGTTGTCGGAGAAGAAGGCTGATCCAATGTTTGAATCAGAGCAGTTGAAAACTAGCAAACCGAGTTCAAGCAAGCATTGTCGAGTTTTCGTATAAATTTCTCCCACAATGCCCTGATACTGCTCTGTAAGAGGAAGAGAGTATAAGAGGTAGTTTAGGCTCTGAACCTCCTTTTCACCCTATCTTTAACTGCATCCTGCAGCCCCTTCCCTCCTTTCTCATCCCCTCAAGCCATCATTCCCTCATACTACTTTTCCTCCCTTCTTGTTGAGTTTGCTGAGGTTGAGGTTAACACTTTACGAGTATGAGAAATTAGTCCTGGTTGTTTGGTCCTGGGGGACAAGAGTTTCAAGAAAAGGATGAATATCTTAAGAAATATTGCGCCCTCGAATCGTGGCAGCAATTACTAGCAGACATGTTGCATCTTTATACATGGAGTGCACGATGTAGATCCTACAGTTCAAGATGGTTATGAATTCAAACATGAGTTTTTAGATCTATGCAGACTTCACGGAGTAAAATGCTTTCAAAAAAGGGGGCAAAGGATGATTGGCTTTTAAAAATAGAGGAATAATGAACGAGGGGGAAACTTCTGTAATCCGCTGGACCATTTTGTAATCCGTGCTGGTAATCTGTTGTAAACTGAGGTGCTAACAGCATTCCGGAATAATCCACTTGTAATCCGAAGTGATTACCTATAATCTAAAGCAATCCAGTTGTAATCCAGGTACTTCGAAGTGATTGAGGTAATTCAAGTCATTAAATGTAATCCAGAGTAATCTTGTTAATTTTAAATAATTTACATAGGTAATCCAAATAGTTTCGAACTATTTTTTTTGAAGTTCTAGAAATTCATTTACTTAACTGTAAATCTGATTTTTACATTCTTTTTATTGAACTTTCTTAATTGAGATTTCAAGTACGTTCTTAAGAATTCGTCCTTTCTGATTAAAAATAAATCTTTCTGATGATAATTCATGTTTTTGGTCAAATATGCAATTATTTGGTGAAAGATGAATCTACTTTGTAGAAAATTCAATTATATTGCTGAAAGTCCTTTTTTATGGAAATTGATTTTTTTAATGAAAATTCAACTATTCTATTTTCGATTGTAAATTTATCTTCCTCAGTTTAAAGTTCAGGTATTTTTTAAGTTGAAAATTAATTTGCTTCCTTTGAATTTATTTTTTTTTTGGTTAGAAATTCATTTTTGCTTCATTTGAAAATTATTTTCTTTGAATTCAAATTTCATTATTCAATTCTTGGTTGCAATTTAACCTCTTTTAGTTGATAGCTCCACTATTTTGTAGGAAAATAATGTATTTCGTTGAAAATTCCTCTTTTTTGGAAGAAAATTAATCTTCCTAATTAAAAATCATTTTTTTTAAATTAAAATAATTGGTTGAAAATTCAACTGTTTTGTTCGAAATTTATTTTATGGCTGGAAATTTATTTTATTTTCGTTGAAAATTCAATAACTTGGTTGAGACTTCAACACATTTGTTGAAGAAAATTATATTTTGATTACAGATAAAATATTTTACTTGGAAATTCATCTCTTCATTTTAGAATTTCATGTCCTTAATTGAAAATGTGACTGTTTCATTTTTTTGTTGGAAATTTATTTTTTTTTAGTTGACAAATCAACCATTTGATTGTTTTTGAAACTCCATCTTTTTCTCTGAGAATTCATCTCTTTTGAAAAAAAAAAATTAATTCCTTCGTAGAAAATTCAACAATTTTCTTAAAGCGTAATTTTCTTTCAAGATTCATCACTTTAGTTGAAAATTCATCTTTTTGATACAAAATTGAACTTTTTGATAAAAATTCGTTGTTTTTCATTCAAAAATTTATTTTTCGCTGAAAATTAAACTATTTCAGTTGAAGATTCATTATTTTAGTTGAAAATTCAACTCTGGTTGAAAATGTAACTATTTTGTTGAAAAATCGTCCTTTTTTGGTACAAAATTAATCTTCTTGGTTGAAAATTAATATTTTTGGTAGAAAACTGATCTTTTTTGATTGAAAATTCAATGACTTGGAAAAAAATAAATTCCTTTGTAGAAAGTTCAAGAATTTTGATAAAATAACATTTTCTTATTCAAGATTCATCTCTTGGGTTGAAATTTTTTTTTCTTTGGTTTGAAATTTAATTTCTTCACCTGAAAATTGAGCTACTTAATTTTTGATTGTATTTAAATCTTTTTTAGTTGAAAATTTTATTATTGAGTTTAAAGCAAATTTGTAACTAATTTGCTGATTTTTCAACTTACAAAACCAAATAGTCGAATTTAAAAAAAAACGATCAGTTCCATTTTTAATCAAATGGTCGAATCCTTAACGTTTTATACTAAAAAAATCAATTTTCAACAAAAACTGGAATAGTTGAATTACTCATTGGAAAAAATTTATTTTCAACTAGAACAAAAAGAATTTTTAATAAAATAGTTAGATCTTCAAATAAAATACATAAAATTAATTTTCTACTGAATTGCTGAATTTTCCAGCCCACAAGACGAGTTTTCTACAAAATTGTCGAATCTTCAATCCGAAAATATGAATTTTCAACTAAAAAGTTAATTTTAAAACAAACGGTTTAATTTTTAAACAAATATTCAAATTTTCAGTTAAGAAAATAAATTTTCAACGAATCAAATATTTGAAGTTTCAACTAAAGAAGGTGCATTGTATATCAAAAATGGAATAACTAAATTTGAAATTGCAAAACTTAATTTTCAACCAAAAAGAGGAATTTTCAAAAAAATGTAATAGTTGATATTCTAACCAAAGAAGATTTATATTTTAAATTTAGAACAGTCAATTACAACAAAAATTATTTATTTTCAAGAAACCAGTTTAATCACCAACTAAAACAGAATATTTTTCAATTTGTCCGTTGCATGTTCAACAAAAAGATTAAATTTTTCCTACAAAAGTTGAACTTTCAACAAAGAACGTAATTTTCAACCAAATAGTTGAATATTTAACTAAAAAAGATCTATTCTCTACAGTAAATGCAATAGTTACATTTTCAAAGAAAAATAGAAAATTTTCAAAAAGTAATCAAATTTTCGGCAAGAAAATTAATTTTTAACTAAAATAATGAATCTTCGACTGAAAAATATGAAATTTTAAGAAAAAAGTTAATTTTCCGACTGAAAATTTGAATTTTCTACCAAAGTTTTAAACTTTTTACTTTTTCGTGATGATGTTTCTTCCCATATTTTCGCGAAAAATTTCCTCATTTCCCCAGTTTAGAAAATATTTGAAATTTGTACGACCAGCTGCTTGAATTTCTGTTTTCATGATTCTTAGAAAATGAATGAAAAATGAACTGTTGAAAATGTTGAATTTTCATATCAAAAACACGAATTACCTGCAAAATATTCAAGTTTTCAACCCGAAAATATTAATTTTGAACAAAAAAATTTAATTTCAACCCAAAAAATATGAATTTTCTACCAAGATAGTATAATTTTCAACTTAAAAAAGGGCTTATTTTCAGAAAAATGAATTAACTCACATCTGAGAAAGATAAATTTTCAAGCAAAAATAGAATAGTACAATTTCCAATTAAAAAATGTAAAAAAAAAGAATTTCCAATAAAATAACTAAATTTTCAGTGAAAAAAAAGTAATTTTCAACCAAATAAAATAAAATTTGAACTTTTAAAGATTTTCAAACTTTGAAAAAATTTTGCTTCGAAGCTTCGTTCAATAAATAGTATTTTGTTATATCCAAACAAAAATTGAAATTTTTAGAGTGCAAACTGAAAAAATTACCTCTTGAAATGTATTTTTAAAAAAACATACATTCACGCTTAAGAAAAATAAGGGATGAAATCCCTCGACATTAAAAATATTGCTTGATGAGTGTTTTTTTTTTTTGTAAAAATAATCTGACTTTTACTTGGTTAAAAAATTCCGCTTCGTTTTTGAGATATTAAAGAAAAACTGTTCTTGAGAGTAATCTTTAAGGGTGGTTTTCACCCTCTAAATCTACGAATTAGTACGTATCAAAAAATTGTAAGTGAATCTTACGCGTCAAAATCTAATTCAGCCCCGTCTCCCCAATTTTACATCTATTTATAAAAATAAAAGTCTTTTAAATTATTTCTAAAGTTTTTAATTATTAGTTAAATTGATAATGGTGTTAAAGCGATGTTGTTTGTCTGAGTAATATAAGTTTTTTTTTAAATTAATAGATGGTAAAAGGAACTGACATACTTCAGACCAAAAGTAGATTTTTGATGTTGTAAATCCTTTATTTCGTGCCAACGTTTCGAAAACTGTCGTTTTCCTCTTCAGGACTTAGAATTAAATTTCGGAGTTCGTCAAAATTTTTTTTCCTTTTCGTCAATTATTATAAAAAAATCTTCCTCCTCACATGTCTATAAATATGAAAAAATAATTAGTTTTTTTAAATTATCATTAGAATAGAATAAACGTTCATTTTTAGGTTAGAAATTTAAATTGAGAAATTTACCTTTTGGAGCTTCATTTTTTGTAGGAAATTTTGTTAAATTTTAAAAATTTTAAATTTGTTCAAATAAATAATGAGTTTATACGGATAAAAAACACATTTTAATAATGTAATTGACTTATTTAAAGAGTCAAAGAATCCCCAACTTTTTTGCTCCATTTTTGCAAGGAGAAAAATTGAGAAAGATAGTAAGAGAGGAAGAGAATTCTTACCAAGGATAGAAAATAGCAATGACGTATCAATGATTTATAACATAAGGTACTATAGTTTCTATGTAATTCTAATGACATTATTAAAATTTGAAAGAATTCAAAAATTATTAAAAAATTATACATTGTTATTGAAATTTAATATTATTACTATTACTAATTAGTTGAATGTATAACTGCATAATATGATAAAAAATTGTATTAGAAAAATTCATCAATTTTTGAGTTTAAATATTTTCTTAAATTAGAGAATCCAAAATTATATTATATATTGGACTATAATTATTAAGATCTGAAATTATATTCAAACAATTATTGCTATTCTTTTTTATAAAAAACATTTCTGCTATTAATCTTTTAAATTCATTAGGTTCATGATGTAAAACAATAACATTATCCCAATCAATCCAATGTCCAGTTTCAACCTGATGTTTTGCTATGACTTTATGGTTTTTTGGATTTTGTCTAAAATTATCATGATGTTCTTTTATTCTTGTAGCAAGTAATCTGCTCGTTTGACCCACATAACATTTTTCACAATTTAAACATTGAATTTTGTATACTACATCAGTAAATTGCAAATTTTCTAATAAATCTTTTCCTAATTTTATGAATTTATCAAGTTTAGAATCAATTCTAAAATTTGTTTTAATATGAAAATCATTTAAAATTCTTTTAATTTCAAAAGATAACTTACCATGATAAGAAATTGATACTATTGGTTTAAAATTTGAATTTCTTACTATTGTTGTATTATTTTGGTTGGATAAAGAATCTGTAATTGTTTTAATTTTATTATTAATATGTGTTTGAACAAATTCTATTGGGTAATTATTTAAGTATAAAGTTTTTTTAATAAATTCTATATTAGAACTGTGAAATGATTTATCTGATAATTTTAAAGCTGTATCGATAAGATTTTTTACTATAGAAATTTTATGTTGTATTGGATGGTTAGAAAGAAAATTTAAATATCTACCAGAGTAAGTATTTTTACGAAACCAATCAGTGATGATATTACCTGTATCAGTTTTAATAACTTTAATATTTAGAAACGAAATAGAATTATTACTTTCAATTTCATGTGTAAATTTAAGTCTTGGATGATAAGAATTAAATTGTTTTAAAACGTAAATTAATTTATCTTTAGGTAATATAATGAACGTATCATCTACATATCTAAAATATGTGTGTAAAGAAAAATTTAGGTTTTTTATTACATTTGATTCTAAATCTTGCATAACTAAATCAGCTAATGTTGGAGAGATAGGAGAACCCATAGGTGTTCCAAAAATTTGTCTGTAAAAATTGTTATTAAATTTAAAAACTGTTTGTTCCATTAAAAATTTAATTCCCTCTTCAAATTCTTTAATCGGTAATTCTGTATAGTTTTTTATATGAATCCATCTACTTAAAATACTATTGATAACTAAATCAACCCGTGTGGAAAAATTGTCATGGCGCTAGCTGGGCCCAAAATAGGAAAAACTTGGCCCCAATTTGGGAATTTAGACAGGACCAAACCACAAATGAAACGCTCAACCCGGCCAGAGCCTAACTTACCGACCGACTTGGCCCCAACTTGGCTTCATTAATTTTTCTAGTCTCAGCCACACTAAAATAAAAAATTGTTTTTAGAATTTAAAAAATGAGTAAACAATTTATAACGGTAAAATTGTTTATTCAAAAGAAACATTCCAAGTAGCTGAACATTTCAAGAAAAATCGTATTCCTGAACCGGATTATTCGTCGACCGCCTCATCTTTCGATTGCCATCCAAATCTTTGGAATTAGTGTAGACCGTTCCGAAATGAGGAAAGACTTCATCCTCAGTGAACTTATATTTTTCACGAACAGCTCCTGTAAAATGAAAAAATGAGAAATTTTGAATTGAAGTTCAAGTTAAACTATAACAATATATTGTCATTAATTTCAATTTTTTTTAGGTTTGACTTAATTGCGTTATAAACATAAATAACTTATGATTTATTTACTTACTTTCGTTTTCGTTCTGGAATCTTGGAATGTTGGAAAATGCTCGATGTCTCGAACGCGACGAGTGCTTTTCACTTTCGGCATTTTTAATGATTTGAATCACACTTTAATAATTGATACAGGGAAAATCACAAAAAATCTCGCCAATATAACCTCAAACCAACCTACTTGTCATCTACTTGTGTTCAAGAGGTTAAATATGGAGCCCGACTGAAAACAAATGCACAGCCAAATTCATGGCGCTGCAATCAAGAGCTATGAAACAGAGTTGGTTTAAACTAGATTCAAGATATTAACCCTGTTGTAGCCATGAAATAATTTTCCAAGTTGGGGCCAAACTTGTAATTGGGCAAATATTTGGCAATTTCTACACGGGAAGTGGTACATTTGTGAATAATGAAGAAACATCTAATGAAACCATGATATGATCAGATGGAATTGTTTTGTTAATTATTTTATTTTTAAACTCAAAAGAATTTTTTACTTGATATTTTGGTACTATTAATGCTTTTTTAAGAATACTATTAAAAATATTAGCCATTTTATAAGTAGGTGAGTTAATTAGTGAAACTACAGGTCGAAGTGGACAATTTTCTTTATGAACTTTAGGTAATCCGTAAATTCTAGGAATGTTAGTATCTTGAACTAGAATATCTTTTCTTAATAATTCTTCACCTAAATATCCATTAATTCTCCAAGAATTTAACAATTTAAATGTTTTATTTTTTAATTCTTTTTCTGGGTTTTCATTTAATTTTTCATAAGTTTTGGTATCATTTAATAATTCTAGCATTTTTTTATTATAAGATTCCTTTTTTAGTATTACTGTAATGTTACTTTTATCTGCATGAGTTATTAGTAATTGTTTATTAGTTTTAATAAATGTTTGTGTTTTCTTAATGTTTTTTGCTAAAATTCTATCAACTTCTGTAATTTTGTTATTCTTTAAAAAATTGTTTGCTGTATTAATTATTCTGTGTCTTAATAAGTCACGATCTTCAATATTTTCAATTAATCCAATATTTGCCTCTATATCTTTAACCATATTCAAAATTATATTGCTTTT
>CAKNXH010061594.1:0-27686 GCA_932178445.1 Andricus quercusramuli
ATTAATTCTGAGGGAATATTCAAGAAGACTTTAAATTATTTCAAAAGATTTCCAAAATTGTCAAAACAGAATCTCGAAGATTTTAAAGCATTTTTTTCTACTTTTCAGAATTTTAAGAAAATGTTTGGAAAATTTCAAATAATTTTCAAGGATATTTAGAAGGTGTAAGTGTTTTAGAAATGATTGAAAAATAATGTGAAATTTGAAAAGATTCACGAAAGATTTTAAATTATTCTCTAAAATTTCGAAAAAGAATGGGAAAAATTGTCAAGCAAAATCTTTTAATTAGCAAGATTACAAAGATTTATAAAAAATTCGATCAGGTTTAAGAGACATTTAGAAGTTTTAAGAATATCCAAAATAAATTTAAAAATTAAAAATATTTCAAAAATAAAAATTTTGAAGCTTCTTAAAAATTAAGAAAGATTTTATAATTGTAAAAAATGTCTTGAAATCGATGGAAAAATGTACACTGATTTTTTATTTTGAAAAATCAATTTTAAGGGAAAATTGACGAATAGTTAAAACATTTTTATTTATTTCCTAAAATTTCGAAAAAGAATGTGGACGATTTTAAAGACAAAATGTTCAATTAGCAAGATTAAAAAGTTTTATAAGAAATTAAAAAAAAAAAATTGTGGAAGGTTTCACGATAATAAAAAATATTTCTCAAAATTCATGGGATAATTTAAACTAATTTTTTATTTCGAAAAATAAGTTTTAAGGGAAAAATGCTGAATATTTAGAAACATTTTTATTTATTTCCTAAAATTTCGAAAAAGAATGTAAAAGATTTTAAAGAAAAAATTTGCAATTAGCAACAAAACAAAGTTTTATAAGAAATTAAAAAGAAAAAAATTTGGAAGGTTTCACGATAACAAAAAATAGTCCTTAAAATTCATGGGATAATTTAAACTAATTTTTTATCTTTAAAAATTAATTTTAAGGTAAAATTGACGAATATTTTTGAACATTTTGATTTATTTCCTAAAATTTCGAGAAAGAATGTGGTCGATTTTAAGGCAAAAGTGTTCGAATAGGAAGATTACAACGTTTTTTTTTTTAATTTGATCAAGTTTAAAAGATATTCAAAAGTTTTAAAAATATTCAAAATTAATTCAAAACTTGAAAATATTTCAAAGAAGTTTTTAAAAACTTCTTAGAGATTTTGGAAGGTTTTACATAATAAAAAAATGTCTTAAAATTCTTGGAAAAATTTAAACTGATCTTTTATTTTGGTTTTAAATTATTTTTAAGGGAAAATTGACTAATATTTGAAAACATTTTTATTTATTTCCTACAATTTCGAAAAAGAACGTGAACGATTTTGAAGAAAAAATGTTCAACTAGCAAGATCACAAAGTTTCATAAACAATTAGAAACAAAAAATTTTGAAAGGTTTCACGATAATAAAAAATATTTCTCAAAATTCATGGGCTAATTCTAACTGATTTTTCACTTTGAAAAATTAATTTTCTGAGAATATTTAGAAAAAATGTAAAACATTTCAAAAGACTTCCAATATTTATTGTCAAAACAGAAACTGGCAGATTTCAAAGCAAGTTTCTTCATTTTTCAGAATTCCAAGAAAAATTTTGGAAAAAATTCTAAGCATTTTCAGAGATTTTTTGAAGGTTTGAAAGTTTTGAAAATGGTTCAGAAATGATTCCAAGTTTGGAAAGTTTTCCCAAAATTTCAAATAATATTCAATTGTGGAAGATTTCGAAAAAAACTTAAAGATTATTTTAAGAAATTTGAAAGGCTTCCAGAAAATAGAAAAACTTTCTTGAGATTCCTGAGAACATTTTTAATGAATTTTTATTTTGAAAAATTTATTTGTAAAGGAAACTTGACAAAGTATCAAAACGTGTCAAAATATTACAGTTTAATAGATCTTCCAAACTTCTATATCTTTTAAACTTACTGAAATTTTTCCTAAAATTTTTCAAAACCCTGACAAATGAAAAATTATACTTTTTCTACATATCTGAAAGCGTAAAAAAAGATTGTGAATTTTTTAAGAATCTAAGGAAAATTATATATTCTTTCAACTTCAAAAACAAATGAATAAATATACTTAAAAAAGAAATTTTTGTTCGAGATTTTTATTTTGTATTTTAAATTATTCATCCCCAAAAAATAATAATTTGGGTGAATTTTTTTTCATGACTGAAAAATCCTTTTTAAGATAAAATTTCAACTATCTGGCTGCAAATTCGTCTTTTTGGATTGAAAATTAATCTGTTTTTGTTGAAGATTCAACTATTGTGTAGAACATTTTTGTTTTCCTGTTAAAAATGCAGCTGATTGAAAATTAATCTTTTTGGTCGAGGATTCAACTACTTTTTCAAAAATTCATTTTTGTATACTAAACGTTCATATTTTAGTCAAAAATTCATCTCTTTGGATAACAATGTCAATTTTTTTTTTTAAACCTTAATCTTTTCATGTTTTGAAATGCAACTGGTAAAAATATTTTGTTGTTTTTAAGGATTCAGCTATTTTGTTAAAAATTTGTCTTTTGTGGCATGAATTCAACTATTTTCAATATAAAATTAAAATCTTTTTTGGTTAAAATATCATTTATGTTATCTAAATTATATATTCAATAATTTAATAATATTAATCATATTAATCAATGGAACCAAGGTATTCAATAATTTTAAATAAAAAACTTAATTTTTTCCGTTCAAGAAATGTAAGATGGAAAAGTATCTGTTAATTGCTAAAGTTTTCCTAATTTTTTAGTTACAAATATTTTAACACATTACAATTTCCAAGAGTTCAGAAAAACAAAGATTTATAAAAAATGCGAATAAGTTTAAGACAGTTCGAAATTTTAAAAATATTCAAAATTAATTTAAAAGTTGAAAATATTTCAAAAGTTTTAAAAAATGTACATTTTTGCATATTTGGAAAAAAAATGTGCAGCTTCTGAAGGATTTTGAAAGGATTCTCTGTAATTAAAAAAATTGCTTAGAATTCATAGGAAAATTTAAACAGATTTTTTATTATAAAAAAGTTATTTTGAGAGAACATTTTAAATCATTTTGAAAGATGAAAACAGATTTTAAAAGATTTCAAAATATTATTTCTAAAATCTTTATAACAGATTCTGAAAAATTTTTAAGCAATTTTTGTAATTTTTCAGAATTTTCAGCAAATTTGTGGAAAAATTCGAATAATTTTAAAAGATATTCGGAAGGTTTAAAAGTGTTGGAAATGGTTGAGAAAGTAATTTGAAATTTGAAAATATTTCAAAAATTTAAAACAAAATGTAAATTTTTGAAGTTTTCGATAAAAATTTCGAAGCTTTTTAGAAGTTTAAAAGGCTACAAGAAAATAAACAACTTTCTTACAATTCCTGGGAAAATTTTAACTGAATTTTTATTTTGAAAATAGATTTAAAGAGAAAATTGACAAAGATTTGAAAAGATTTGAAATTATTTTCTAAAATTTGGAAAAATAATGTGGACGATTTTAAAGCAAAAATGTTTAATTAGCAAGATTAGAAAGTTTTACAAAAATTCGAGTAAGCTTAAGAGATATTTAGAAGTTCTTAAATAATTCAAAATTCATTTAAAAGGTGAAAACATTTCAAAAAATTTACGTTTATGAATATTTGTAAATACAAAGTTTTGAATCTTTTTACATATTTTGAAGGTTTTACGATATTAAAATCATTTTCTTCAAATTCATGGGATAATTAAAACGGATTTTTTATTTTCAAGAATTAAAAACATTTCCAAAATTGTCAAAACAGAATCTGGAAAATTTAAAGACAATTTTCTTCATTTTTCAGAATTTTAAGAAATTTTTTAGAAAAATTCGAATAATTTTTAAGGAATTTAGAAGGTCAAGAAAACAAAAACTTTTTTTGAGACTCTTGGCAAAATTTTCAATATCTTTTTTTTTTGAGAAATTAATTTTTAAATAAAATTCAAATATGTTTTACAACATTTCGAAAGATTTCTACAAATGTAGAAAAAATGTATACTAATTTTTCTTTTTGAAAAATGAATTTTAAGAGAAAATTAACAAATATCTTAAAAGAATTCTAAAATTGTCTATGATAATAATCTGGAAGATTTGAAAGCAATTTTTTTCTTTGGAATTTTAAGACAATTTTTAGAAGAATGCTAATAATTTTAAAAGATATTCAGAAGGCTTAAATGTTTTAGAAATGATTAAAAAATTGGTTTAGATTTGAAAAGATTCGCAAAAATTCAGAACAAAATGTACATTTTTGTAGATTTCGAAAATTTATTCGAAATGTTCATTTTAACTAATAAATAATTTTAAATAATTTAAAATAAAAAATAATAATCAATGTAACACACATCTCCAGCATTTCAAAAAATTTCTAAAATTGTCAAACAAGAATCTGCAAGATTTTAAGACCATTTTTTCAATTTTGCAGATTTAAAAAAAAAATCACGAAAAATTTAAATAATTTCAAAATATTAGAAGGTTTGAAAGGATTAAACAAAGATTTTCTTTTAAGATTTATGGGAAGATTTTTCATGGTTTTTTATTTTGAAAAATGTACTTTTAGAGAAAATTGAAAAAGATTTCAAAAGATTTGCTCAAATTTCGAAAAAGAGTAGAATTTTAAAATATCTTAAAACTTGGAAGCGTTTCCAAAAATTTATCAAATATTTTTCATTTCTTCCAAACTTCTAAAAGTCTTGTAAGTAATTTCAATATTTCTGACTAAAAAAATATTTAAAAAGCATTCAGTGTTACATCAAAATATTGTTTTATTAGTTTCTATACAGCGCTTTATCTTCAAAAACTTTTTTTGTGTTTAGAAAACGTCTATTATGTTTTTAAACATAATACGAAAAATGTTACGTAACAAACATACAAAAACAATCATACAGAAACAATCATTTTCTCAATTTTTTCAAAAAACGGATTCAGGGAATTTTCACGGAATTTCACGGAACAGGGAATTTTAGAAAATAATTATCGTTTTTATGTCAGGGCAGGGGATTTCGGTAAAGAAATATAATTTCACTTGGAACAGAGAATTTTTTTACATGTAACGGACATTTTTTTTAAGAATACTCGTGTCTAGAAAATTCGTGTCTAGAAAAAAGGAATTGAAAAAATTCCCTTTTCCAAATCAGAATTCGTCACAATTTGAAAGTTCCCTCTTCTAAATTTTAGATAATGAAAGTACTTCAAGAAATTTTTAGAGTAGAAGTGAAGTAGTATGTCCAAAAAGAAATATTTCTGAATTATAATAGACAATATTTTTTCATTGTTTGTTGCGCATTCATCTTTCCTTAGTTAGAAATTCAACTACTCGCTGAAAAGTTAAACTCTTTTGTTGAAACTTATTTATTTCTTTTTTTTATATTTTTTTTATTTGAAGATTCAACATTTTAATTCAATCTTCATCTCTGGTTGAAAATATAACTACTTTGTTGAAAATCAATTTATCTTTTTTTGGCGAAAATTCAACTGTTCGGTTGAAAATTAATATTTTTTATCAAAAAATTAACCTGTTTGTTTGAAAATTTATTTACTTTGTGGAAAATTCGTCTTTTTTGTATAAAATTAATCTTCATGGTTGAAAATTCATTTTTTTGCATAAAATTTAACTATTCCAGTTGAAGATTCATAATTTTAGTTAAAAATTCATCAGCTTGGTGAAAATTAATTTCTTTAACTGAAAATTTAATAGTTTCATTGTTAGTTGAAAATTCATCTTTTCTAGTTCAAAATTTAACAATTTGGATGAAAATTTATTTCGTTTAATGGAAAATTCAGCTATTTTGTTGAAAATTCACATATGTTCTTAAAAATTCGGTTTTTTTTGGTAGAAAATTAACTTTCTCTTTGAAAGTTAATCTTCGTGTTGGTAATTCTTCTTTTCGGTTAAAAATTCAAGTATTCCAGTTAAATATTTATCATTTTAGTTGAAAGTTCATCTTTTAGATTGGAAATAAATTATTTGTTTTAAATTTAAACTCTTTTTTTTTAATTATAAATATATATATATATATATATTTGTTGTTGAATATTCATCTTTTTAATTAAAAATTCGTCTCTTTGGTTGAAAAATAAGCTATTTGATTGAAAACTTGTTTTTCTTTTGGATATGTTATGCTTAAAATTTATATATATTTTTTAAACTGAAAATGTAACTATTATTCCAGTTGGATGTTCCATAATTTTAGTTAAAAATTTATCTCTTTGGTTGAACATCCAGGTTTTGACTAAAAATTTAATTATGAAACGTTTGGTTGAGAAATTATCTTTTTTAGTTGAAAATTCGTCTTTTTTGGTAGAAATTAAATCTTCTTGGTTGAAAATTAATATTTTTGGTCAAAAATGCAATTATTTTAGTTAAAGATTCATCAATTTCAGTTAAAAAAGCATCTTTCTGGTTTAAAATTCAACTATTCCAGTTAAATATTTACAATTTTACTTTATGATTCCTCACTTTGTTTGAAAATGTAACTATTTTTTTTGAAAGTTTTTTTTTTTTGTTGAAAGTAATTTTTTTAACTGAAAATTCAACTTATTCCAATTAAAAATTCCGAAGTTGTAGTTGAAAATTCATATATTTGATTAAACATTAGTTTTTCAACTTGAAATTTAATTATTTAAGTTTTGGTTGACAATTTATGTTTTCTAGTAAAAATTATTTTTTTTTTCTTGAAAATTCAACTATTTCAGTTGAAGATTCATTGTTTCAGTTGAAATAAAAACTTTTATGTTTGGATTACAACTAATTTTTTTATTAAAAATGTTACTATTCCATTTTCGGTTGAAAATTTGTTCTTTTTGTTTAAAAATAACCCTTTTTGTTCTAAAATTCGTATTTTTGGTTGAAAATTCAAGTGTTCCATTCAAATATTCATAATTTTAGTTGAAAATTCATCTTCTTGGTTTTAAATTGAACTATTCCAGTTGAAGATTCATAATTTCATTTAAAAATTCATTACTTTGGTGGAAAATTGAACTACTTTGTTGCAAAGTTTTTTTTGTTTATGATTTTTTCTAACTGAAAATTCAACTACTCAATTTTTTGTACAAAATTGATATTTTTTAGTGGAAAATTTAAGTATTTTTTTCAAAATTCATTTATTTTGCAATGTTTTGCTCCGTTGTGTTGAAAAATGTTTATATTGAACTTCATGAATCAAAATAAATTTTTGCGTTTTGCGGCAAATATGAATATTTTACTTTCAGTTGACTTAAATTTGAAATCGTCCGCCGAATCGCCACCCTGAGTAATGAATTCTAATTGTTCTGATTGACCCTAAAACCCTAAAGTTGCCGTTGAATAATCTTTTTGTTGTAATTTTCTTATTTACAGTTGACTCAGCCAACGAGGACTCTGACGACGCCGAGCACGGTGAACAGAATAGCAGTTGCGGCACCAGTAATAGGGACCGCAAGTAGAATCACTAGTGTTGCCTCTGTGCAACCCACGATAAATAAACAAGTGACAATCACAACTTCTGCTCCGACGAGTGGATCGGCGACCGTCAGTCGCATTGTTCTTCCTCAACAGGTATAAATTCTAATTAATTATGAATCAATCTGAGTTTTAGAGGACTGTACTGCGCAAACAGAAATTTATAAATCTACTGCGCATGTATAAGTGCCACAGAGCTCTACTGCGCATCCAAAATGCCATCGAAACTTTCTGCGCAGCCATACGTGGCCTGGAACTCTACTGCGCATCATTAGATGCGCAGCAGATTTCTAGGATGAATATGGCTGCGCAGTAGATTCCTGTGGCATTTATAGCTGTGCAGTACATTTTTCAGTTATATTTTGGCTGCCCAATAACGTCCAATCTTTTTTATTGTTGCGGTGAATTTGGTTTTTTCACCCCGAGTTTGTTTGATTCTTAGTTTTAATATAATAATCTATCCAATCACTTAAGAGTAACTTGGTATATGAAATAACGTTACAATTTTAAAAGCTTGAATTAGGACATTTTAATTTTCATATCCATACATTTATTATTCTTTTATTCGGGACGTTAAAAATTTGAACATTTTTAAATTGTTTGAATCCTAAATTAAATGATTTTTAGTCGAAACGTGATAAATTAGGTCATTTCAAATTTATAGCGATTGTAATTCAAGATTAAATAAATTGTTTTATTTTTTGTTAAAGCTTTAAATTAAAAAATTATTTAACTTTATACATAAATGGTACGAAACGTCGCCTTATTTTTTAAAATATTTTAATTCCAAATGAATGCTGACTCTTGTTTTATTTTCATTGATTGTTTGAAGTCATTTAGTAGTAACTTATTGATAAATGATCATGTTTAAAATTGACAGTTTTTAATTTCAAAGCCATCCAATTTATCAAAATTTCCACGATTTTGGATATTATATCATTTTTGCTCGTTGCGAATTTGACAAGTTTAATTTGTCTAGCGTTTAAAATTAAAGAATTCGAAAAATAAAGTGTTTAAATTGAAACTTGTACAATTTTCAATAGAAAGTCATAATTGTTGATTAATGTTTTAAAAATTCAATAATTTCAATTTGATATCTTATAAGTTGCACAATATTCAATTTAATTTTAATTGTTTCAATTTTAATTTTTAATGGTCTTGTGAAAAATTTGAAACCTATTATATTTGCAATGCAATAATTTTGAATTTAATTGAATCTTTCTAACTTATTTATTTATTGTCAATTGTAAGAAAAATTTTTTAATAGAAATAGGCCATATTGAAATAATTTTCTAATTGGAAAATTAAGAATTGGTTGGCTACAATTTCCCACTAGAAATACTAACAAATTTTAAATGAACAATTTTTCGATTTCGAAAGTTCTCCAATTTCCAACAGAAGTTCTTCATTGTTGGTTTTTTAAGAAAAAAAATCAATAACATCAGTTTAACACATAAAAAAAATTAAAAATTGTTTAATTTAATTTTAATTATTTTGATTTCAATTTTTGGTTCAATAATTTTGAATTTAATTGCATCCTTCTAAATTATTTATTTCCAATTGTAAGAAAAAAATTTTAATAGAAAGAGGTTATATTGAAATAATTTTCTGATTGGAAAATTAAGAATGGTCTTTAATTTTTAATGTAGCTTTATATTACTGTATATAACTTCTTTGTTGAAAATTTGTCTTGTTTTTTCTGTTGGAAAATAAGTGTTTTAACTGAAAATTTAATTATTTTATTTTTGATTCCAAATTATCATTTTTAGTTGAAAATTGCAAGTATCTGGTTGAAAATTCACATATTTATTGAAAATGGGTTCTTTTTGGTAGAAAATTAATCTTCTTAGTTAGAAATTCATCTTTTTACATGAAAATTCATTAATTTGTGTACAAAATTTGCTCTCCCTTGACAGAAAAATCTTTCTTAGTTGAAAATTTAAATCACGTTTAAAAGTCGTTTTTTTTGGTGGAATTCAACTGTTTTTGAGAAAAAAATATAATTGTTTATTTGAAAGTTAACCTGTTTTGTTAGAAATTAATTTTTTGGTTAAAGATACTTCATTTTAATTTGAAATTCATCTCTTTCGTCAAAAAAGATCTATTTTGTGGGAAATTTGTTTTTTCTTCGACTGAAAATTAATTTTTTGTACTAAAAATTCAACTATTCCAGTTTAAGATTCATCATTTTAGTTGAAAATTCATCTCTTTGTTTGAAAATGTAACTATTCCAATTGAATATTCCATCATTTTAGTTTAAAAAGTGTGTCTTTGAATTAACATTAATTTTTGTAGCTGAAAATTTAACTATGCAGTTTCTGATTGACAATTTTTTTTAGTTTAAAATAAATATTTTCTGGTAGAAATGAATCTTCATGATTGAAAAATCATCTTTTTGTTGAAAATTTAAGTATTCTAGTTAAAGATTCATAATTTTAGTTAAAAATTCATTAGTTTGGTTTGACAATTTGTATTTTTTAGTTGAAAGTTAAACTATTTCGTTGAAAATTCCTGTACTTTGTTGAAACATCGTCTTTTTTGTTAGAGGATTAATCTTCTTCTTTTAAAGAAGTTCTTGTTTCAGTCTTATTTTTTTATGAAAATTCAAGTGTTCCAGTTAAATATTCATCACTTTAGTCGAAAATTTATCTTTTTGGTTGAAAATAAAACTACTTGGTTGAAAGTTAAACTCTTTTGTTAAAAAATCATCTTTCTGTTTTGTGCTTTATAAATTGAATATTTTCAGTAGTTTGGATTATTATTATTTCAGAATGAGTAATATCGAATATTTCCACACAAAAAACTTGTAAACTTGTACAATTTTCAATAGAAAGACATAATTGTTGATTAATTTTTAATTGAAGACAAAAAATTCAATAATTTCGTTTTAATATCTTATAAGTTGCGCATTATTCAATTTAATTTTAATTGTTTTAATTTTATTTTTTCAATGGTCCAGTGAAAAATAAAATTCTGTTTCAGTTGAAAATTCATTTAGCTATTCCATTTTTGGTTGAGAATTGGTCTTTTTTAGTTGAAAATTCAATTGTTTGGTTGAAAATTCATGTATTTCGTACGAAAATAATCTTTTTGGTAGAAAATTAATCTTTTTGGTTGAAAATTAATCTTTTTGGTTGAAAATTCAACTACTTAGTTAAAAATTCATCTATCTTTTTGAAAATGCAATATTTTTACATGAAAAGTTATGAATTTCAAGCGGTTTAAATTGAATGTACTATAGGAACAACATTAATTTTACGAACATATGAACTAAATTTAAGTATAAGAAGGTAAAGTAAAAATTTGGTTGAATTTTTATTTAAATTCCTGGACTTTATACACAAATTAATCTTTTTCAGTTCAAAATTTGGCTTTTTATTTGAGGATTTATTTTCGTTCGTTAAAAATTCAGCTTAATTGGTTTAAAATTCAACTATTTTGTTGAAAAATTAATTATTTGGTTGAAAATTCAAGTATTTTGTTGATATTCCTGTTTTTAATATCAACTATTATATTTTTCATTAAGAAAATTCAACTTTTCATATGATAATGCAGCTGCTTTTGATTGAAGTTGAATATTTTTTGTTTCAAAATTCGACTATTTGGTTAAAAATTCAACTTTATATGTAGAAAATTCCAATAATTGGTTAAGAATTCAAATAGTTTGTTGGAAATTCAAATATTTCGTTGAAAATTCATCCATTTCCGAAAATATAACTGTTTTGTTGAACATGTGTTTATTTTGACAGAAAACTCGTCCTTTTGAATTAAAATTTCATCCTTTTTAGTTAAAAATTAAACTGTCTCCTAAAAAATTCAATTATTTGATTGAGTTTGGCTGAAAATTCAACTATTTGGTTGTAAACACAACTTTATTGATTAAAATATAACTTTTTTCTTAAAAATTCACCTTTTCTGGTTTAAAAGTGAAGTGTTTTCTAAAAAATTCGACTTTCAGCATGAATATTAAACTATTTGGTTCAAAATTCAATTATTTAGTTGAAAATTAAAATAATTTGTTAGAAAGTCATCTTTTTTGGTCTATAATTTAACTTTTTTGTTCAAAATTCGTCCCCTTTGATTAAAAAGCGATATTTTATTGTAGAAAAATCGTTTTCTTTTTTATCGAAATAAATACGTAGATTTTTTATTTTCAATTTCAAATTATTTCATTCCGTGTATAAAAAATTCTATGTTAAAAATGTTACAAGAATAAATTTCTAGTCTTTGAATATTAATGGCCAAGGAAAAGTCATGGAATTTTGAAAATGAAGTTCTGCGGTCAACCTGTTATAGCATTTTTTATACGATTTCATATTTTTCACTATCAGAACTGAGTACTGCTTCAGCGAACAGCGAGCGAAAATTTCGTATCAGCTTTCGCTGTAGTTGGGAATTCAGTTGCTGAATTAGCTTAAAATTTGATAACTCCGTCAAAATTTCAGCCAATTTTAATCCAAAAAAGGTCATTACACACGAAATTGAACTCTCTTTGAAAGTATCATCAAGAATTATTGGACTTTTAAAAATATGAGAAACTTCGAAATATTTTCAACTGTAGCTTCCTGACTTTTCAGCGTAATAAAATGAACAATAAAAAAAACTGGTTTTGACCAGAAGATCAGATTTTTTGGGTGTATGATCGAATTCGCACTTTTTTTATTTTGACTGTGTTTCGGGAAAAGTTTTTTTTTCACTTTAAAAGAAAAGGTACCTGGAGAAATTAATTTTTTTCTTCTGGAAAACCTGGGAATGTCCTGGAATTTCGTTTTGATGAAACACTGGACGCTCTGCTTTAATATTATTAATTTAGCCAATTTTTTTCCATCTAGCAAACAATTCCTCGGGTTGTACAAACCGTGGCTTCGGTCACCTCTTTGGCCCAAGTTTCCCGGGTCATTACAACAGTAGCAAATACAACAAGTGTCCCGAGAGTTAGTCAACCGGGACAGACATCGGTGGCTAGAATAACGGGGATTTCCATGCACTCTTTGCCTATAACCCCGACTAGAACGACGCCAACGACGATTAAAACAGCCCCAACTTTGAATGTCGCCCAAACAATTCAACCTAAACAACCGATACAACAATCAACTCTGAGAATTGTTACGAGCGGTGCTACCAGCTCGAGCAACACCATGCCTGTTGCTAATCCTCCCCAACCCGTCCAAGGTAACGAAATTTTGAAAAAGCCTTCTGATTTTTCGACCCGAAAATTATAACTTTTATATTAAATCAATTTTTTTTGCAGCAACGTATTCGCAATATCGACCTGCTGCCATTCAACCTGTGAGACTTTTGGTCGAACCTGCATACGAGGAGCCACAATACAAACCGAACGCTTCACCCCGACCGAGTATTTTGAGGAAGAGAGATCACGACAATTCTCCAGCGAAAGGTAAGATACAGTGGTGTAATCCTATCTAATATTCATGCGGAAAAAGTCGAATGTTTTAGAAAACACTTCACTTTTAAATCAGAAAAGGTGAATTTTTAAGAAAAAAGTTATATTTTAATCAATAAAGTTGTGTTTACAACCAAATAGTTGAATTTTCAGCCAAACTCAATCAAATAATTGAATTTTTTAGAAGACAGTTTAATTTTTCACTAAAAAAGATGAATTTTTAATCCAAAAGGACGATTTTTCTGTCCAAATAGACGCATGTTCAACATAACAGTTATATTTTCAACCAAAATGGATGAATTTTCAACGAAATATTTACATTTCCAACAAACTATTTGAATTCTTAACCAATTATTGGAATTTTCTAGATGAAAAGTTGAATTTTTAACCAAATAGTCGAATTTTGAAACAAAAAATATTGAACTTCAATAAAAAGCAGCTGCAATTTCATATAAAAAGTTCAATTTTCAACCAAATAATTAATTTTTCAACAAAATAGTTGAATTTTAAACAAATTAAGCTGAATTTTTAACGAACGAAAATAAATCCTCAAACAAAAAGACAAATTTTAAACTGAAAAAGATTAATTTGTGTATAAAGTCCAGGAATTTAAATAAAAATTCAAAAAAAATTTTACTTTACCTTCTTATATTTAAAATTTAGTTCATATGTTGGTAAAATTAATGTTGTTCCTATAGTAAATTCAATTTAAACCGCTTGAAATTCATAACTTTTCATGTAAAAATATTGCATTTTCAAAAAGATAGATGATGACAGGGCTCGGAACGGTTTACATTTTAGTAACTTAGTTACTTGTTTGATCCGCGGTTACTTATTTAATGAAAAGGTTACTTTTGGTTACATTTTTTGCACGAAATAACGAAGTGAATTAATTCATTAATCGCAGGGTGCACAGTCTTCCACTTTTTTCCTTAGTTTTCCCTTTTTTCTTGAAATTCCCCTTTTTTCTCTATTCTCAAAAAACTTCCCCTTTTTCCCCTTTTCTCGTTAAATATGCGATATTTGAAATTTTAACCATTATTTAATGATAATTAAAGCAATTCTAGCACTCAAATAAATTATTTATGAATAAATAAGGTACACTTTTTACGTACTGACTATTTAAAATAAATACTCTTTAAAAAAATTTGAAGATGAAACATTTTAAAGCCAGTTGAACTTTTTTAATAAGTATTAGAAGATTATCAATTTTAGTTAAAATGTACAAAGTTAAATATCTAATTTTTTCTCTCTCAAAACTTATTTTTGTAAATAAAAATTGTTAAATATTTTCCTAGGAATCTTAAAAAAAATTTTATTCTCTCGAAACTTTCAAAATTCCTAAAAAGCTTCTTTTTTTAAATCATCAAGAAACAACATTCAATTTTTTTTCAATCTTTAAAAGTTTTAAATTATTCTGAAATCTTTTCATAACTTCTAAACCATAAAAATATTTGTTTAAGATCCGAATTTTTCCTCTTTTTTTTTAGAATCCTGCATAAACTTCTAAACCTTCGGAACATTTTTAAAAATAATTAGAGTTTTTCCTATTATTAAAAGAAGAAACTACTAAGTTATGAAAATGGGCCTAAAAGCTTTTCCACTTCTCGACGAAATTTTAAGAAACCATTTCAAATGTTTTTAAATCTTGAAAAAAAAATATTTTCTTAAAATTAATTTTATAAAAGAAATAATTTTTAAATTTTGCTAGGAATCTTCAGAAAATGTTTGCATTTTCTTTAAATCTTTCAAATTTCTTAAATGTTTCGAATTGTTTTTCAATCTTCTCTTCAAATTTATTTTCAGAATAGAAAATCATTTTATATTTTCCCAGAAATCTTAAGACAATTTTGTTCTCTTGAAATCTTTCAAAATTCTTAAAAAGTTTCAATATTTTTTTCGATATATTTAAGAATCTAAATTTTGTTAAAAAATTTTTGAAATCTTTCAATTTTCAATTATTTTTGAATATTTTTTTTAATTTCTACATATATTTATCTATTAAAATGATTCAAGTTTTTCCTGACATTAAAAAAAATCTCAAAAAATTAAGAAATGTCACACATTCCTCTCCGAAATTTTAGGAAATCACTGGAAAAGTTTTGAAATATTTAAAAAAATATTCTCTCAAAATTATTTTTAAAAAATAAAAAAATCTATGAATTTTTAGAACCAAATTTCGTTCGCTTGAAACTTTTCTAAAATTTTTTTTCGAATTCTTTAAAAATCTTCATTTTGTTTTAAACATATACGAACTTCATACAAAATTAATCTTCTATATCTATTCTCTTTAAAAATTTTAGGAAATCATTTAAAATGTTTTGAAATCTCTTTCAATTTTCTCTTAAAATTTATTTCTAAAAATAATAAATCGTGTGAAATTTTCGTAGGAGTCTGTTTTTTTATTCTCTTGAAACCTATCAAAATTCTTTTAAACAATTTTTTTTTATTTTCAAAAATCTACGTTTTGTTTCAAATTGTTTGAAATCTTCAAATTTCAAATGTTTTTGAATATTTTCAAAACTTTCACACCTTCTAAGTATCTTTTGAAATGATGGGAATTTTTTCTTAAATTTTTTTTTTATCCTGCAAAATTAAAAAGATTGGCTTAACATCTTTTAAACTACTCTCCGAAACTTTGGGACATGATTTGAAAAGTTTTGAAATATTAAAAAAATATATTTTCTTGAAATTAATTAAAAAAAATGAAAAAATATTCATTTTTTAAACTTATTCGAGCTTAAATTTTGTTTAATCCTCTATATTCGTTTTCGAAATGGTAGGAAATCCTTTAGAATGTTTCGCAATCTTTTTCAATTTCATCTCAAAATTTATTTCTGAAAATATAAAATTATCATTTGAAATTTTCTTAGGTATCTCAAGATATTTTTATTGGTCTCTTGAAACCTATCAAAAATCTTGAAAAGCTTCTTTTTTTGAAATCTTTAATAAGCTGCATTTTTTAAACACTTTCTGCAATCTTTAAAAGTTAAAAAATCTGTTCAAAACTTCTAAACCATAAAAAATATATATATATATATATATATATATATTTTTTAATTTTGAATCTTTTCTAATTTTTTTTTAGAATCCTGCATAAACTTACTCCAACTTGAATTTTTTTTCATCTTCTATTTTCTTTTCCGAAACCGTAGGAAATTATTGGAAACGTTTTGAAATCTTGTTCAATTTTCTCGTAAAATTTATTTTAAAAGTTAAAAATTAATTTATATTCTCAAAGAAATCCCAAGACAATTTTTGTATTTTCTTGAAACCTTTTAAAATTCTAAAAAAGTTTCTATTTTTCCTTGAAATCTTCAGATTTTAATTAAATTTGGAATATTTTCAAAACTTCGACACCTTCTAAGTGTCTTTTAAAATGATTCGGATTTTTTCTGAAAAAAAAGTTATAGTAAGGATGAAATGACACATCTTGGAGAGAAATATTTATGAGAACGGTGTTAAACATATCAAACTTTTATACTTAACTAATTTTATTTTTCCTCCGACTTTTTTATATCACTCTGGATGGATTTCCAACAATCTAAGTATATCCAATTTTTTTAAATAAATTTTTAATGGCAGAAATCATTGAAACCTCATTTAAAATTATTTAAAAGTGTAACATTTCTTACAAAAAGGTTTTTTGTTCTTTTCGACATATAAAAATAAATGTTTAATCTTTCCCCTATTTTCCCCTTTTTCGTGAGAAAATCACTTCATTTTCCCTTTTTTGAGCTCCTTTTGTGCTGTGAACCCTGTAATCGTATTATTTAAAAACTTTTGAAACATTTAAAAATTCAAATTTTTCAGTAAATTTGGCACTTTAGAGCCGGGAAAATTAGGGAATAACAATAAAATAATAATTAGTTCGTATGTAAAATGTATAAAAAGGGCTACTAATTGCAGGGTGCACAGTCTTCCCCTTTTTTCCTTAGTTTTCCCTTTTTTCTTGAAATGCCCCTTTTTCCCCTTATTCTCAAAAAACTTCCCCTTTTTCCCCTTTTCTCTTTAAATATACGATATTCGAAATTGTACCCAGTATTGAATAATACAGGGTGTCTACCCTACCTGGAAAACCTGGAAAACCTGGAATTGTCAGGGAATTTTCATATACCTGGAAAAACCTGGAAATGTCAGGGAATTTTTTTTAAAGTCAGGGAAATATTTAAGAGGTTGCCTACCTTTTTAAAAATTACAGTATTGAATTGAATGAAAATGATTCTTCATTTGTAAAAGTATAGCTCTCTATTACTATATTCATCTATTTGGTTGAAAATTCGATCTTTTTGGTTGAATTCCATTATTTTTTATTAAAAATTTTAATCTTTTCTGGTTGAAATATCAGCTACCACATTTTTCGATCCGAGTTCATATTTTCCGAAAGAAGATTTAATTACTTGGTTGAGAGTTACCCTTTTGTTGAAAATTAATTTTTTGTTTTAAAGATTCATCATTTTAATTAAAAGTTCATCTTCTTGGTTGAAAAATGAGCTATTTTGTTGAAAATTCATTCTTTCTTTGGCTGGAAATTAATTTTTTTACTGAAAATTTAACTATTCCTGTTGCAACTTTAACTATTTTGTTTTAAATTTGTTTGTTTTTTTCTTGTTCAAAATTATTTTTGTTATTGAAAATGTTACTATTCAATATTTAGTTTAAAAATTATCTTTTTTACTATTTTTATTATTTTTTCATTCTATTATTATTTTATTATTTATTATTTTTTTTTTAAATTTCACTTTTTTAGTAGAAATTAATCTTATGGATTGAAAATTAAACTTGTTTGTAATTTAATGTTGAACATTAATTTTTAAGTGAAAGTTTAGCTATTCAATTGATGATTGACAATTTATCTTTTCAATTGAAAATTCATGTATTTTATTGAAAATTCGTCTTATTTAGTAAAAATTAATCTTCTTGGTTGAAAATTCTTCTTTTTGGTTAAAAATTCCAATATTCCAGTTAAAGATTGATCATTTCCGTTGAAAATTCATGTATTTTGTTGAAAAATCATTTTTATCGTAGAAAATTCATTTTCTTGGTTTACAATTCATGTATTCCAGCTAAGTATTCATCATTTTAGTTGAATATTTATTTTTTTTTCTTAAAAATAAAACTACTTGGTTGAAAGTTAAATTGAATCTGTTTTAAAAAAAATTTTTGTTGTGTGGAAAATTAATTTCTTTTAAATGAAAATTTAACTGTTTCATTTTTGGTTGAAAACTGATCTTTTTTAGTTCAATATTCAGCTATTTGTTTGCAAATTGATCGTTTTTAGTTGAAAATTCAACTGTTTAATTGTGAACTGATGTATTTTTTTGAAAAGTCGCGTTTTTTGTAGAAAATTAATCTTTTTGGTTGAAAATTCAATTATTCCAGTTGAAGATTCATCACTTTGTTTGAAAATGTAACAATGTTGTTGAAAATTAGTTTTGTTTTTGTTGAAAATTAGTTTTTTCATTTTTTTGGTTAAAAAATCGACTTTTTCAGTTAAAGATTAATCATTTCAGTTGAAAATTCATGTATTTTGTTGAAAAATCGACTTTGTGGTAGAAAATTCATTTTCTTGGTTTAAAATTCAAGTATTCCAGCTAAGTTTTCATCATTTCAGTTAAAAATTATCTTTTTGCTTGAAAATAAAACTGCTTGGTTGAAAATTAAATTAAATTTGTTTTTTAAATAAGTGCATATGTTTTTTTTCTGGAAAATTCATTTTTTTTCTACTGAAAATTTAAATTTTTCATTTTTGTTGAAAACTGATCTTTTTTTGTTAAAAATATATGCACTGTATTTTAAGTATAAGTATATAAAATAAAAATTTATTTGAATTATTATTCAAATTCATGGACTTTAAAAGAAAAATTCAAGAAGTGATTAATTCGGTTTTTGGTATTATTTGATTATTTAATTATTCGTTCGTGTTAAAATATTTAAGAATATCTTGTAATATTAACTGAATTCCTAGAAACTGAAAAAAAAACATTATTTACAATAAATTCGCAAAACTGTATACATATCCGAGTCAATTGTTTTAAAATATGCGAAATATTTGAATGGCTACATGCTATGAAAAATTATATCTGGAAAAAACTTGAGATACGTGGAAAAAACCTGGAATTGTCAGGGAATTTTTTTCCAGGGTTTGAGTAGACACCCTGTAATAATTAAATCAATTATAGCATTCAAATAAATTATATATGAATAAATAAGGTACACGTTTCAAGTGCAGGCGATTAAAAATAAATACTCTTTAAAAAAAATTTGAAGATGAAACATGTTAAAGCAAGTTGACAATGTGAAAACTGGAGACAGAAGTTATTATCCAATATAAAATTGGAACAATTACAAAATAAACAGTACTTTTCAAACTAGAATCAGAAGATTAACACATTTTAGTTTAAATGTACAAAGTTAAATACTCAATAAAAAATGGAATATTCCAAATTCATCAACTGCAACTTTGAATGTTCTAACTTGAGCAACTTCTAATTTTTTTAAATCTTCACTTAAAAATTTAACTATTGTTGAAATTTTTTTTTTTTTTCGTTGAAAATTAATGTTTTAAACTCACAATTGAACTATTCCATTTGTGTTTGAAAATTGATCTTTTTTAGTCGAAAATTCAACTATTTTGTTGCTTTTGGGTTGAAAATCAAACTACTTTGTTAAAAATTCATGTTTTCAAACTGAAAATTGCAATTTTTGATTGAAAATAATTTGTTGTATTGAAAGCTTATATTTTTGAGTTAAAAATTCAAATATATTGTGGAAAGTTCTTTTTTTTTGCTTCAAAATTCAATAATTTGGTAGAAAATTGTTTTTTTCATTTGAGAATTAGTTTTTTCAAAGGAAAATGTAGCAATTCCATTTTTGGTTGAAAATTGATCTTTTTTATTTTGAAAATTCAAATATTCGGTTAAAAATTTATGTAATTGGTAAAAAATTCGTCCTTTCGTCATTTTTAAGTTAAAAATTCATCATTTCAGATAAAGTTTTTTTTGTTGTTAAAAACTAGGGTTTTTAGCTAAAAATTTTAATTTTTGGTTGAAAGTTAACTTTTTAATTGAAAATTCATATCGTTGTGTTGAAAAATCGACTGCATTGTAGAAAATTCTTCTTTCAGGCTTCAACATTCAACAATGTGGGCGAAAATTCAGTTTTTTCAATTGAAAATTAATTTTTCGAAACGAAAATGTAACTATTCAATTTTTGGTTAAAAACTTATGTTCTTAATTCACCAATTGAACTATTTTGTTCAAAACTTATCTTATTTTTATTTTTTTTTTTCGGAAAAAAATGTTGTCGTGAGTTAGGATTTTTGGGATTTCCTATCTTCTTTGCGATTTTGGAACGTTATAAACACCATGAAAAAAATGTTTCCAATTAATAAATAATAATAACATGTTTCTTTGGTTTAAGCTGAAGAAATTTCAGGTTCGAATCAATCCAAAAAACATGTTTTAGTACATTTAAAAAAAAATGTAAATAAGGCAAATTTTTTTTCGAATTATTACAATTTTTAATTGTAAATTTCAAAAAGACAAGTGAAGATATTCATCGATTAAAAAATTTGTTTCTTCACTTATTTTGGATGTCGACCCACAAATTGTAAATCAAACGATTCGACTAATTTTAGTATTTTCACTTCGCTCTACTGAAGAGAGTAGTTTTAAATTTACTTTAAAAGTTTCCAATTTTGTAAAATAAATTCTTTAATGGCAGAAATCATTGAAAAATCATTGAAATTTCTTTTTAAATGTCACATTTGTTATAAAAAGATTATTTTTTTTTTTCGACACGTAAAAATAAATGACCCTATTTCCCCTTTTTTGAGCTCCTTTTGCGCTGTGAACCCTGTAATTGAATTATTATGAATCCTGATAAAAAAGGCAATTTATCTAACATTGCTAGTTTTTAAATTTAAATTTAAACCTTTTTTGTTGAAGTATCGAACTATGTATTACATTTTTCAATGAGAATTTATCTTCTTTGGTTGAAATTCGGTTAAAAGTTGAAGGGTTTTTGTTAAAACTTTTTTTTTTTGCATAAAATTCATTATTTTAGTTGAAAATTCGTATTTTTTTTTGCTCTGATCCTGAGTTGGAACAGAGAATTTTAGAAATTAGTTATCGTTTTTATTTTAGGACAGGGAGTTTCCGTACAGAAATATGTTACATTGTTCGTTGCGAATTCATCTTTCTGTAGATAAAAATTCAACTACTTGGTGAAAAGTGAAACTCTTGTCAAAAATGATTTTTGTTGTTTAAAAATTCATCATTTCAATTCAAAATTCATCTCTTGTTGAAAATGTAACTGCTTTATTGAAAATAAATTTTTTAAACTAGAAAATTTAACTATTTCAGTAGTTGGATGAAAATTTAACTATTTGGTTGAAAATTTATATTTTTCGTTTAGAAATTAAACTAATTGTTTGAAAATGTATGTACTTTATGAAAAATTCGCCTTTTTTGTAGAAAATTAATTTTTATGGTTAAAAATTCATCTTCTTGGTATAAAATTCAACTATTTCAGTTAAAGATTGATAATTTGAGTTGAAAATTCATCAGTTTGGTTGAAAATTCATTCCTTCAACTGAAAATTTGAATGTCCATTTTTGGTTAAAAATTGATCTTTTCTTGTTCAAGATTTAACAATTTGCATGAGAATTTGTCTTTTAATTGAAAATTCAACTATTTCGTTGAAAATGCCAATATTTCGTTAAAAATCGATTTTTTGTTGTTGAAAATGATCCTTTTCTTCACAAGTTAATCTTCTGTTTAACAATTCTTCTTTTCGTTAAAAAATTAAAGTATTTCAGTTGAATATTCATAATTTTAGATGAAGATTCATTTTCTAGGTTGGAAATAAAATTACTTGGTTGAAGTTAAACTCTTTTGTGAAAAATTAATTTTGTTGTTGGAGATTCATCATTTTTATTCAAAATTCATTTCTTTGGTTGAAATCTAAGCTATTTGATTGAAAAATATTAGATTAAAAATGTATCTCTTTGGTTGAATATTCATTTTTTGACTAAAAATTTAATTATTCAATTTTTGGTTGTAAAATGATCTTTTTTAGTTGAAAATTCATCTCTTTGGTCAAAAATTCAACTATTCTAGTTAAAGATTTATCATTTTTAGTTGAAAATTCATCTTTCTAGTTCAAAATTCAACTACTGCAGATAAAGATTTACAATTGTAGTTGAAAATTCATCACTTTGTTTGAATATGTAACTATTTTTTTGAAAGTTAGTTTTTTTTTTGTCGAAAGTTAGTTTTTTTGTGGAAAGTAATTTTTTTAACTGAAAATTTAACTTATTCCAATTGAATATTCCATAGTTTTAGTTGGAAATTCTGTTAGGTTGAAAATTAATTAATTTAACTTAAAGTTTAATTATTCAAGTTTTAGTTAACAATTTATATTTTCTAGTAAAAATTAATTTTTTGTTGTTGAAAATTCCACTATTTCAGTTGAAGATTCATTGTTTTAGTTGAAAACTCATATTTTTTATTTCAAATTCAACTATTGCAGTTAAAGATTCATCATTTTATCATAAAATTTATCACTTAGTTTGAAAATAGAACTATTTTCTTGAAAATCTGTTATTTTTTGTTGAAAATCAATTTTTCCAACTAAAATAAATTTTTAGAAAAAACAAATCTGTCCAAGTTTGATTTCAGCAGTTTTAAATATAATTAGTTGAATTGTTATCTTTTTCAATTATGATATCTTTCAGTTTACAATGCAAAGTTTAAAATTCGAAAATCTTTCACTTAAAAATCTTCCATTTAAGATTTTAATTTTTAAGTGTACATTTTTCATTTAAAGAATTTTAAAATGCAGTTTTAAAGACTTAACAAATTAAAAATGAAAAAAAAATTAGAAGTGGACATTAATTACAATCATTTAAAAAATTAATCTGTACATTAAGGATTAATAAATGAATAATAATTGATTTTACAAGACGATTCGAAATTAGTTCAATTCTGAAGAATTTCCAGATTTTAATGTTAAAAATTAAAATGTTGCAATTGGAACGTCTTAGTAGTTAAATAAATTTAAACGCCCGATTGAAACCTTATAAACTATTTAAAATTGTTAAATAACTTCAAAGCAATATATTCAAACTGCAAAACTTTTATTAAATTTAAAATATGGCTTTAGTCTAGAATTTGACATTTTTTAATTAAGAAAGAGAACAATGACCTAATATTTATAAATATTTGACTGTTCATTAAAAATCAGTAACATAAATCGAATATTCGTAATTAAAGAAAAAACTAAATTTTGAGCGTTACAATCTTAATTGTTCTATTTAAAATAATAATAATTTACAGGTAAAATTATTGAAATTTGATGAATAATAAATGTTCAACCCCTATTATTATTCCTAGAAAAAAATCGAGTAAGCTGAAAAGATATTCAGAAGGTTTGAAAAGAATTAAAATTAATTTAAAATTTGAAATTATTTCGAATAATTTTAACGAAGTGTCTACGTATACCGACAAAATTTGGCTATTTATACCCAAATTTCGATGTAAATAGCCCACAGCCTAATTAGAAGCAAAATATAGATTTGTGCAGATTTCGAACAAAAAATCTAGAAGATTTTTAAGAATTGAGAAAGGATTCAAAAGAATAAAAAACATTTTCTTAAGATTTCTAGGAAAATTGAAAATGATTGTTTATTTGGAAGAATTGATATAAGAGAATATTCAGAAAGATTTAGAAAGATTTACAAAATTAGTAAAAATGAATGTGGAAGATTTTAAGGAAATTTTTTTAATTTGGCAGGATTTTCGAAAAAATTTTAAGAAAAATTCGAATCATTTTAAAAGATGCTTCGAAGTTGTGAACAAAATTTCAAAAATAATTTAAAATTTGAACAAATTTGAAACAGCATCTGGATGTTTCAAGATTTTGAAATAAAATTTTGAAGCATTTTAAGGATTTTTTAACTATTCAAAATAAAAATAATTAAACTTTCAATTTAAGAAGTTTTCAGTTTATTAAAAAATGTCATCGTTCAATGTCTTAAGGTTTCTATTTTAAAAGTGCTTAAAATGATATAATTTTGAAAAATTTTGAATTCATTTATTGATTCTTAAATTTAGAGCATTGAAAATGATAACGTGGATTTATATTTTTGGAACTGAATCTGAATCTTTGAACTCTACAATTTATAAAAGTTTTAAATGTTTAATTTGGCAATTTAACTGCATTGAATTTAAAATTGTTCAGTTGAAAAGTGTTAGTAGCTTCCATTTTATACGTGTAAATTATTTAAAATTTGAATAAAATAGTTTTGAATTCAGCAACTTTTAAACTTTAATTTTAGATGTTTAAAATTTAAGAGTTCCACTTTGAGTGCTTTAATTTATAGCTCGATTTTTATTACTTCAAATGGAAAAATGTTTAGCCTCAGAGTTATATTTTTTAGCCTTAGAGTTAGATTTTTTTATTTCATTGGCCGTAAAGAATGTTTGCGAACCGGAAAAAAACTGAGAATTTTTATCTTTTATTAAAACGGCCACCTCATGATCAAAAACGTTAAAAGATTATAGATTTAGATAGAAATGTTTGAGTTTTTAAGTAAAAATGTTCACTTTACTGTTCCAGGAGTAGTGAAAAATTTAACACCAGTCCTAGCGAATATGCCTCTGTCTTCATGCAGTCCACCTGGTTCCCCGAGAGCAGATCGAGACGGAGGAGGATGTCAAAGTTCAGGCTCGACGACAGTTTCCGCGACATCATCTCCAGGACTGGACGATGAACCTGAGCAGTCTCGAATCAATATCAATTTAAATATCAATATAAACACAACAGTGGAAATGTCTCCAAGGAAAAAACCTCGAAAGCAGCAGCTGACAGGCGTCGAATTAACCGAGTCAAGATGCACCGAAGTAGAGATGCAGTTCATCACAGAAGAAAAAATTAGAAAAGAGAAGGAGGAGAAGGAAAGAGCGGCTAATGAGAAAAAACAAAGTTCGTTACTTAGACAAGAAATTGAACAAACCCCGGTTCGGACGAGACCGACTCCTAGTTTATTGGGTGAGTTGAATACATTTTCCGCAGTTACGTAACATTTTTTGTATTATCTTTAAAAACATTCCAAATAAATGAATTTTTAACAAAGTAGTTTCACTTCCAACTGAGTTGTTGAATTTTCTACCAAAAAAGATGAATTCTCAACGAAAAACGTGATACATTATATTTCAACCACAAAAAAGATTTTAATTTCAAACAAAAAATAGTTGAATAAAATGAAAAAAAGATTAATTTTCCACTACATGTCTGCGATTTTCAACCATAATAATAAAATTCATTTCAACTTTTTATTTATTGAAAATTCCCTAACTCTGTCAGGTTTTCCCTGACATTCCCTGACTTTCTGGAATTACCTGACCTGTAGCATTTCTGTAATTTAAAAAAAAGTATATATTTAATTCACTCTAGAATTTTTTTGTAAAAATATATGTATTCAGTGTGATGTATATTTGTTTCAACAATAAATGCTTTAAATTCTCTTTAATGCTCTGTCAATGCTTTGTTTGAGCTTAAATGCTGAGCATATTCTCGAGAGCATTTGCTTAACGTAAATTCTTGAGCATTTAAGAACTCTAGCCCGCAATTTGCGTGAAATTCCAGAATATAAACCATTTTCCCTGATTCCCCTGAGCACTTTTTTCCCCTGACTTTTCCAGGTTTTCCATACCCGTAGCCAGAGTTCTTAAATGCTCAAGAATTTATGTTGAGCAAATGCTCTCGAGAATATGCTCAGCATTTAAGCTCCAACAGAGCATTTATAGAGAATATAAGAGAATTTAAAGAATCTATTGTTTAAACAAATATACATTATAATTCATATATTTTTATAAAAAAATTCTAGAATGAAATAAACATATACTTTGTTTTTAATTACAGAGTTGCTACAGGTCAGATAATTCCAGAAAGTGAAGGAATACCAGGAAAAACCTGACAGGATTAGGGAATTTTCGATAAATTAAAGTTGAAGTTAATTTTATTATTATGGTTGAAAATGCATCTTTTTTTTATTGAATTCAACTATTTTTTGTATAAAATTAAAATCGTTTTTGTGGTTGAAATATATCACGTTTTTCGTTGAGAATTCATCTTTTTTGATAGAAAATTCAACTACTTTGTTGGAAGTGGAACTACTTTGTTAAAAATTTATTTATTTGGTTGATGATTCGTCATTTCAATTGGAAAACTTTTATTTTGTTCAAAATTTAATTATTTCTTTGAAAATCAGGTTTTGTAGCTGAAAATTAATGGTTTTTACTGAAAACTTAGCTCGTACATGTTTGATTCAAAATTTATTTTCTGAAGTTGAAGATTCAAATATTTGGTTCAAATTCCTGTATTTTATTGAAAATCCAAATTTTGCGGCAGAATATTTAATCTTCTTGGTGACTAATTCATCTTTTGGGTTGAGAATTGATCTTTTTGGTTGAAAATTATACTATTTCATTGAAAATTTGCTTTAATTGTCTCCAAAATTAATTTTTTTACTGAAAATTCAACTATTCTATTTTTAGTTTGAAAATGTATCTGTTTTATTTAAAAATTCCACTACTTGATGAAAATCCGATTAATTTTTTTTGTTGGTAAAAGAGTACTCTCATTGATTGAAACTTCATCTTTTTGGTTGAATATTAATTTCTTTGGTTGAAAATTGAACTATTTTGTTGAAAATTCGTTTCTTTTTTGTTTATTTTAATAACTGAAAATTTAGCTATTTAATTTCAGGTAGAACATTGATCTTTCTAGTTCAAAATTCATGTATTTGGTTAAAAAGAATTTTTTTTGAGTTGAAGATTCATCATTTTATTCAAGAATGCACTTTAACTATTCCATTTCTTGTGGAAATTTTACCTTTTTTGATAGAGATGTACTCATTCTATTCTTGTTCTATTCTGTTTTCTTGAAGAATTTTGGGTAGAAAATTCCACTATTTGGTCAGAAATTCATACATTTGGTTGAAAATTCATCATTGTGAGTAAAAATTAATTTCTTTGGTTGAAAATTCGTTTCTTTTTATTTGAAATTTAATTTTTTAAACTGAAGATGTAACTACTCCATTTTTGCGTGAAAATTCAACTACTTAGTTGGAAGTGGAACTACTTTGTCAAAAATTCATTTATTTGGTTGATGATTCATCATTTTAATTGAAAAACTTTTCCTTTTTGTTCAAAATTTATTTATTTTGTTGAAAATTATGTTTTATAGATAGAAATTAATTGTTTTAACTGCAAACTTAACTCGCACATGTTTGGTTTAAAATTCCTGTATTTTATTAAAAATTCGAATACCGTGGGAGAATATTTAATCTTCTTGGTGACTCATTCATCTTCTTGGTTGAAAATTTCTTTAAAAATTCAAATATTTGGTTGAAAATTCATGTACTTTATTAAACATTCATTTTACTGGTTGAAAATTAGTTTTTTCTTATTAAAAATTAATTCTTTTAACTGGAAATGTAACTGTTCCTTTTTTTGTCGAAAATGCATATTTTTTTATATAAATTTAATCTTCTTGGTTGAAAATTATAATATTTTGTTGAAAATTTACATTAATTTGATTGAAAATTAATTTTTTTACTGAAAATGTAACTATTCTATTTTTAGTTGATAATGTATCCGTTTTTGGTGAAAAATTAACTATGTGTTTAATTTAGTTGATTAATTTAAATAATTTCTTTATTTTTGGTGGAAAATTTATATAATATAAATTGGTGAAGTCTATAAAAAATGCCTAAAAATCTCTTTATTTATGGTGTAATAAGTAAAAGATAAATAAAAAACTTTTCAGTAGCAAGGTTTC
>CAKNXH010061597.1:35268-51099 GCA_932178445.1 Andricus quercusramuli
ATAGCCGAAAGCCTATTCGTTGCAAAATAGCCGAAAGCCTATTCGCTAAAGAATAGCCGAATTTCTATAATAACGTATTTTAAAATTGTTTATATTTTTAATGTTAGGAATAAAAAATGCAGGGACGTTAAGAAGCATTTCCTGCTCGTTTTTAAAAATAATTTTTTATCGCATTTTGATTATTATGAAACAAACCCCTGAGAATTGACCTCAGTGGGTTATTCGCACCGCAGATGCATTTTACAAAGGGATCGAGATTGGGCACATATCTTTTCAACTGTGCCAGTTTCTGAATGACATTTTCAGGACAATAGAGCATTTGTCATTGTAGTGTGTTGAGTTGACCGGTGACACGAAGAGGATTTGAATTTATTTTCGGATTCCCCCAAGGGTAACCTAGTTTTCGCCTTCGTTAACAGATCAAATAAAATAATAACAGACAATAAAATCATTTTATTGGCGGCTTTTGTGCTTTTCGATAAACTTCAATTCAAATTTATGAGACCATATAAAATCCATTTCATATGTATCGATGTTTATTACATCACATTTATTCATCCAATAAAAAAAATACCAGCACTTAAAATACCGGACAAAAGAGTCCTTAATAACTAATAAATAAGTAACAAGAAATAAAAAAATAAATAAACCCTAATTTATATTTTTTGATGTTATAGTTTTGAACAGATAAAATGTATTAAATAATTTATCAATAAATAATTATTGAATAGTAATAATTGAATCATTTATGAATAAATTTTAAAAAATTGCTCTCAAGCTCCGCTGGGATCCGAACCCAGGTCTTTCAGATTGTCTGATGCTCTTACCCACTAAGCTACGAAGAGACGAGATTATTTTTACAAACATTCGAATGTTTTATATTTTTTTATGTTATGGCATGTATTAAATTGTTTGATTTCAACTGTTTTTTTAGTCTACTGGTCTCAAACACAAAAGAACTAAGAAAACAATCAACATAAAATTATTTAATACATTTTATTTTGTCAAAAATATAATAGCAAAAAATGTAAAACATTCAAACGTTTGAAATATTAATTATCGGACCGGCAATCTGAAAGACCTGGGTTCGAATCCCAGCAGAGTTGGAAAGCAATTTTTTCACAATTTAGAAACGAAAATCAATATTGAAAAAATATTGATTTTAGACCAGTAGACTGCAAAAAAATTAACATCAAATTATTTGAACCCTAAAGTAATTTTCAAAATTCCCTGACTTTATTTTATTTATTATTATATTCAACAAAATATTTGAATTTTCAACCAATTTGTTTTTTCAACCTGTGAGAATGAATTTTTAACCAAATAGTCGTATTACTAATAAATAAATGAATTCTCAATTAAAAATATAATAGTTGATATTTCAACAATAAAAAATTATTTACCAAATTGAATTTTTAACAAAATAATTGAATTTTCAGCAAAATAGTTGAATTTTTAATCAAATAGTTCAATTTTCAACTAAAATTGTGAATCTGCAAGCAAAAAATTGATTCCAAACAAAATGACGAATTTTTTTCAAAACAGTAGAATTTGCAAATAAAAAATATCAATTTCCAACCAAAAATGTAATATTTAGATTTTCAAATTACAAAATTAATTTTCATAAAAAAACGAATTATTAACAAAGTAGTTCAATTCTGAACTTTCTGATCAAGTATACAAATTTTCAACCAAAAATTTGATCCTCTGACCCAAAAAAGATGAATTTTTAAAAATAAAATAAAATTTTCAATAAAGTTAAATTTTCGGTAAAAAAAAATTCTACCAAATATATGAATTTTCAATTAAAATGATGAATTTGCAACAAAAAAAAATTAATTTCAAACAAAGAATTTCAACTTTTAACCAAAAAAATATGAATTTTCAAACAAAACGATGAATTTTCTTGAAAACACTTGAATTTGCAACTAAAAAAATCAATTTTTAAACAAAAATGGAATAGGTAAATTTTCAATTAACAACATTAATTTTCAAAACAAAAATAAATATTTGACAAAATAACTCAATTTTAAACCAAAGACAAATTTTCTGTTAAAAAAGACGAATATTTAACACAAATTTCAATTTTCGACGAAAAAAAATGAATTTTTGACAAACTAATTAATTTTCAACAAAATACATGAATTTTAAGACAAATAGTTAAATTTGTAACTAAAAAAAATTTCAACAAAAAATTACAAAGTTAAATTTTCGTTAAAAAATATAAATTTTTAAGAAAATATTGAAAATTTTCAAGAAAATATTCTAACCAGAGACGAATTTCCAACTGAAATGATAAATCTGCCATCAAAAAAATGAATTTTTAACAAAGTAGATCAACTTTTAACCAAAAATAAGACACATTTTCAAACAAAAATGACAATTTTCTACAAAACAGTTCAATTTGCAGCTAAGAAAGATTAATTCTCAACCAAAAATGAAATAGTTGAATTTTAAATTCAAAAAATCAATTTTACACAAAAAAAAAGAATTTTTTACGAAATAATTCAATTTGAACCAAAAAGATGAATTTTCAACAAAATAGTTCAAATTTCAACCCAAAAATATTATTTTCCATCAAAAAAAGATTAGTTTTCCACAAAAAATACCAATTTTCAAATAAAAATTATCAGTTTTCATTTAAAAATGTAAAAGTTACAGTTTTAGTTTAAAAAATTTAATTTCAACAAAAAGAAGAGTTTTTAATAAAGTAGTAAAATTTTCAACCAAATCTTTAAGCAAAAAAATAAATTTTTAACCAAGTAGTTTAGCTTTTACCGAAGTAGTTGAATTTTCAATTAAAAAAATTGATTCTTAATCAAAAATGGAATTTTTATGTTTTTTATATTTAAAACAATAAATTAAAATAAAACAAAATGAAAATTAAAAAAAAATACGTTCTTAGTTAAAAACATTTATTTTTCAGCAAAAAAAAAGTATTTTCAACAGAGTAGTTGTACTTGCAACCAACGAGATAAATCTTCAACTAGAATGCATAGTTAAATTCTTTGTTAACAAAATTAATTTGCAAAAACAAAAATTTAATTTTAAACCAAAGAGATAATTTTTCAACAATTTAAATTTTCAATTTTCATTTTCAACAAGAAAAAAATGAATTTTCAATAAAATTTTTTAAATTTTTAACCAAAGAAATGAACTTTTTACCAAGATGATGCTTCCTCAATGAAAAAAATTAAGTTTTAACCAAATAGTTGAATTATTATTTATTATTTATTATTATAAATAGTTGAATAGTTGAAAAAGATTATGGCTGTATCTATGTTTTTATGTCAGATAAAAAATAGTCAAATTCTAAATTTGTTTATGTAAATTATTTGAATAATTAATCATCATTGTAAATTTGCAAAGAATCGTATGTATTTTAAATTGCTTAAGATTTCAAGAACAGTTTAAATTTGAAAAAAGCCATAGTTGTCGAAAATGTATCTAAAATTAAAATAAAATCAATTTCTAAACATTCACACATTTCCATTATTTATTATTATAATAAAAAAACAACTTGTATTTAAAATTGTCTTTTTTTTAATTTGCTTGACAGCCATCTAAATTTTGAAATTTTCTTTTAAAAAGAGCACAGAATAAAATCATTACAATTTTTAAAGATTGAATAAATTTTTCAAAAAACAAAAATAAGCCCCCAACTTATCATATAAGATTTTCTGTAAAAACCATTAAGAAAGTGTTGAAAAATAAACCGAGTTTTTTTCAAAAAGAAGGGTAATTAGTACGCACAATGTTTTAGTATCCTTTAACGAAAAGCAGTGAATTTTAAAAAAGAAAATCAAAAAATGGTCAACAATGTGAAAATTTATAATAATTGAAGTGCCAAGCGAGTTATTTATAATTAAGAAAAATTTTATCAGCAGAGGCCAGCTGCAGTTAAATTTAATTTCAACAAACAAGACTCAATAATACTTTAACAATAACAAGAATTGCAAAACAATTCTACAATATCTATAAGGAACCGAAGATTGACAGTCTGCTTTCTATTACGTAAGAAGCTTAACTTCAAATTAGCATGGGGACAAAACATGTGCACTGACGCTGCAAAAAATGTGTTTTTCGATTGAAGGATAAGGTTATCGTCGATAATGGAACGCTACTGCGCAGAAAAAAAAATCGATCTGATTTTAACGGAAAACAAAACTAGGGTAATGGGTACAATGCCCCCCCCCCCCCAATTATTGACAATTTGCTTCAAAGTTTAAATATACACAATGAAGGAATAATCACAAATAAAACTATTAATAAATAGTGCAAGATTTATCTCAAGACACTCCAAGCTATTTATTATAATTGTGCCTATTCTTGGAAAAATAGCCAAATTCTGTATATTTTTATGAAAATTGTTGAAATCAGTTATGTTTATTGCATATTTGCAAAGTATCGTAGAAAAGAGTTATTGGAATTACATTCTTTCTTGATACTCTGAACTAATTAAAACTATTCGTCAAAAAATAGCCGAAAGCCTATTCGCTGAAAAATAGCCGAAAGCCTATTCGCTGCAGAATAGCCGAAAGTCTATTCGCTGCAGAATAGCCGAAAGTCTATTCCTTGAGTGGGCGAAAAGTTGAAAATTTCAGAAGAAACCGCAACTATCTAGCATTAATAAAGCAGAAGATAAACAATAATAATTTGTTTAAATAATTATTTTTTCTGAATTTAATGAATTATTAACTCTCTCCAAGTAAAAAGTAGACAAACAGTTGACAATTTCCGAAAAAAACGCATCTTTCTGGCATTATTGAAAATGAATATTATCAACAATAATAATAAACTGTTTAAACAATGTATTTTGTTAACTTGAATTAATTAGTTACTTCGCTATAATTGAAAATTTTACATAAAGTGGAAATTTCTCGAAAAAATGCAATTTTCTAGCATTATTCTAAGACCGAAAAAAACAAGAAATTATCAACAAAATACATGAATTTTCAGCTAAGAAAGATGATTTCTGAAACTAATAAAAAATTGAATAGTTGAATTTTCAGTTTAAAAAATTAATTTTTGACCAAAAATTAAACGAATTTTCAAAAAAAAAAGTAGTTGCATTTTCAAAAAAATAAATACATATATTTCCAACCAAATAGTCGGATTTTTAATCAAACGGGATGAATAAATTTCACTGCGGTTTACGTACATTTTTAAACATGCATTGAAAATGAAGTAACATTTTTTATTAAATTTAATAAACCTAAATGGAAATATGAACAAAATTTAAAAATCATTCATGAAATTAAATGTAGAAGTTTTGTCTGATGTAATATACGTTGAATATCCACAGGATATTCATGAACATTTACAAAAAATTCAATTTACTATCTCTTAAAATAGTTTCAAAACTTACATTGAAATTTCAATAAGGCTATTTAGATTTCAGTGTTGCATGAATTTTCAATGAGTTTTTCACTAACCGTATAGTGTAGATAGCTTCACTAACATTTTCATGAAATTTCATGAACTTACTTCTAACAGTGTAGCTATGAATAGCCGTTTGTTAAAAATTACTTTTTCAAACTGAAAATTTAACGATTCCATTTTTGTTTGAACATTTAAATTCAAAGTGCTGAATAGAAGACTCTTATACAAAAAAACTATCAGCCTTCCCATGATTAGTTTTTTTTAAATCGCACATACACTATTAGTGCGTGGGTATGCACTACACTGTTAAAAATAATATGAAATTTAATATACCCATGTGTATTAAAATTAATATATCAATCATATGAAATCGCCATTAAGAGCGTGTATATTAAATTTCATATACATTCATGTTAATCACTTACAAGAAAAATCAGATAATTCCATTTTACACAAATTCAAAATAAGTTCAACATAAATTTTCGACTCTAAATAATAAAACATGATACCTTCTTCCAGTTAACCAAAAATATGACTGGATTTTAAGTCGAAAAGATCAATTAAGCAAACAAATAACATACCTAACCTACAATCAACTGTACTAGCATTAAATTTCTACTATTTAGACTGGATTTTGGAATTATGTCCACCCGTACGTCGCACTTTCATAATAAATAACAATTCAGTCGACGAATTCTAGATTATTAATTTAATTGCGAATATTTGACAAGATTTGAAGAAATGAAAGCACTTTGAGTTTTCATGCACACTGTTATACCGACCTGTATATTAAATTTAATACACATGTATATTAAATTCACTACACCCATGTATGTTACATTTCAGTAGCGGTAGTGCATATTTGCTTCACACACATGTATATTAAATCTCATACAGATTTTTCTAACAGTGTATGCATGTGCATGAATAACTATGGCTGTAAATTAAATAAGCAACATCACGGAGAAAACTAGATTTTCGAAATTAGATAATGAAAATGAGGATATTCATTCGCAATATCTAGATATTGGCGCATATGATCTGAAAATTTTTGTTCAATATATGAGATATTGCCGGCCAACATCTTTGGATATTAGATTTTTAAGATCTGGGATATTCAAATGCAATATTTGGATAGTGAAGTCATAGAGGGCGCGTGTATCGACAAATGGCGTAAATGGCAATGGCGTCTTCTGAGATAGCCGTTAGGCTTGATTAGTTTGAATTTCACGCTGGCGTCTTTAGTCGTCATTAACGCGATTTTTCCAGTTTTGACCTTGAAACAGTGGTGAAAATCTAATCCCGTCCTTCATCTGATGAAACTTCAAGTGCAGTAAGCAGGGGCGGCGCAGCCAGCATGGATGCCATGGAGAACTCCAGACATGTAAATTTCCAACCATGGAAATTCCATACATGGAAAACTGGACGAGAAGATAAACAAAAATTCACTTTTGCTTCAAAAAAAAATATCTCTTGTCTGGGTTCACTAAGTACCTGATCTTTGATGAAGAATTTGAATTTCCAAGTTTGCAGCAAGGATCGTTACCATGGGCTTATTGTTCTCGAGTTGTCGCTCAACAGGGGGTGCACGCCAAGCCGTTCAGTCAGGTCACGGGATTTCCCCCTATGGTTAATGTTATTTCCACTCATTTCGGTTACTTTGAAAATATACCTGGGTCAGGAACAGAGACACAATTAGGTCAGAGTCCTCAGTTTTAGATTGCACTTTGCACTGAGAAAATCTCTCTTAAAATCAAAATGGTCCTGCGTAAACGGAGTGACTGCGTCAGACACGAATGTTAGCAAAAGAGAAGAAGTTGGAGGAGGAAAAAGTGATTAAAAAAACGCGGCTTTTACACAATTTTTTTTGCGTTAGAAAAATGACAGCATTAGCTCTTGTTATAATAGTGAGAATAAAAATTGTGTTTCCGAAAATGGGAGTGAAACAACTTATAAAAAGAAAGAAAAAAACATCTCAGGACCTAACTTATATTACGTAACTCATGTACGAAATTTTTGCAAATTCGCAAAAACTTGCTCCTGCAGATTATCTTTTTTGTTATAAATATTATTATTTGGTTGAAAATTCAACAATTTTCCTAAAAAGACATCATTCTTTGGCAAATTCAACTGTTTTGTTAAAAGTTAGTCTTTTTGGGTTACAAATTCAACTTCTTTCGTATAATATTAACCTTCTGTTTAAAATTTATATTTTTTTGCTGATAAGTCCACTGAAATATTTTTTTGATGAGAAATATTTTTTCTGAAAATTTGTCTTTTTAGTTTGAAAGTTCATCCTTTTTTAGTAGAAATATTGCATCTTTCTTGGCAAAAATGCAATTGTTCTCTTCAAAATTCAACTATTTCCTAGAAAATTTACTTTTTGTTCAAAATTTGTATTTTTCTGTAGAAAAGTTTATTGAAATCCTTTTGGATGAAAATTCAACTATTTTTTTGAAAATTTGTCTTTTTGATTTAAAAATTCACCGGCTTTAGTAGAATTTTCATTTTTCTTGGACAAAAATGCAACTGTTTGGTTGAAAATTTAATAATCTTGTTAAAAAACCATACTTTTTGGTTAGGAATTCGACTATTTAGCAGAAAATTAACTTATAGTTTACAATTCTTATTTTGGTGTTAGAAAGTGAACTGGAATCTTCTTTGGATGAAAATTTAACTTTTTCTGATGTTTTTTTTTTTATTTTCATCTGTTTTAAAATAAATATTTCATCTTTCTTGAATAAGAAATGCAAGTGTTCGGTTGAAAATTCAACTCTTTTTTGAAAATTTGTCTTTCTGATTTCAAAATTCACCTGCTTTAGCAGAAATTACTACTTTCTCGGACAAAAATGCATCTGTTTGGTTTAAAATTCAACAATTTTGTTGTAAGTCATACTTTTCGGTTGAAAATTCTGCGGGTTTGTTGAAAATTAACTATTTTGCAGAAAATTTACTTTTGATTAAATTTAATATTTTGGTGTTGAAAAGAGGGACTGAAATCTTTTCGGGATGAGAATTCAACTATTTTTTTTAATTTTTACATTCTCATCCAAATGAGAAGGTCATGGTTTTATGTAAAATATTACTTTGTCCGTTTTCATCAAATCTCCACGTTTTGAGACCCCCTGAGCTAGAAAAAACAATTTTTACCAAGGTGTCTGTCTGTAGTATGTAGTCTGTCTGTAGGCACGATAACTTTCGAAAAAATGATCAGATTGGATTGAGCTTCAGTACATTTTTTTTTTGAAACATCAAAATTCTATGTACGGCAATTCACAGTACTTAAAAATCTGAACCATTTATCTTCACGACTTTTTCCGATAAAAAGAAAACTATCAGAATTATAGCATTTTCGAAATCCAAAAAAACTAACTGAAGTCAACATTTTAAGCCAAACAACGTACGATATGAAAAAAGTCATTAAGAGAAAAACGTTGCTTTTTGCAAGCCTTACAAGATTATAACAACAACTTTCCGAATTTTCTTGAAAAATCAAACATTCAAATTTTGACCCCATGAAACATATCAAAAATAAAATAAAAAATTCTATTTTGCTTCCAGACTATGCAAGATAAGAAAAATTAAAAATGATCCATTCAAGAAAGATCTACAAATTTGTTGTTAATTATTTTTTTATAGGACGCGTAGTTTTTGTTTTAATCGTGAAAAATGACATTACAAAATAAACGAAAAATCAAATTCTTACATTTTTTATGTAAATAAATTTAAATATAGTTTTCTATGAATAAAACAAGCACTGTTTGACCAGGAACGGAATTTTCGATTTTTGGTAGCGTTTTCAGCGAATTGAACCAAAACTGGTTCTTAAGCAATTAAGCGTTTTTCTTTGGACTTCAAAAAAGTGTGTGGGTATTGTAATGAGAATGTGTTCCTTAAGGCCGATAGAGTCTTAAGTAAATGAACTTCCTTTTTAATCTAAAATAAAAACAAATTTGACAATCACTTAAAACGTAGAGTTTTTGTCTATTTGCCGAGTACGATGTGCGAAAACCGAAAAATGCCGAGCGCGAAGCGCGAGGAAAAAAGTATCCGAGCGCGTAGCATCACCAGCGAGCATGAAGCGCGAGGTAAATACATTATCGAGCTCGCAGCGCGAGATGCAACAACGGCGCCCCTAGGCGCGCCCAAACCTACGAGCGCAGAGAGCCGCGCGCGAAGCGCGTCATGAGAATGTGCCCGCGAAGCGTGCAGATTTTTTTAATTCATTTTTTTATTAAAAATTCATCTGCTTTATTACAAATTCCATCTTTCTTGGATGAAAATTGAACCATTTGGTAGAGAATTCAACTATTTCGTTGAAAATTCATCCCTTTTGGTTGAAAAAATTCGTCTTTTTGTATGAAAAATTCAATTTTGTTCGTAGAAACTTTTTTTTTGTTGAAGAATTCATACTTTGATTTCTGAAGGTCAACTGGAATATTTCCTGTATGGAAATTCACCTATTTTTCGAAAGTTTGTTTTCTTTTTAAATGAAAATTAATCTGTTTTAAAAGAAATTTCATCTTTTATGAAATTACAGTTGTTCGCGCTTTGACCTTTAATTTCATTAGGTCTGTGCACAAATTTGTGGGAAATATAAAGACCGAGCGCGTAGCGCGAGGTAAATACATTCTCGAGCGCGAAGCGCGAGATGAATACATTCTCGAGGGCGAAGCGCGATAACCAACAGTCGCGCGCCGTAGGCGCGCTCAAACTTGCGAGCGAAGCGAGCCGCGCTCGTTGCATGCAACTATTGGATATGGATAGAGAATTGAACAATTTCGTTAAAAAGTCATCCTTCTTGGGTAAAAATTCGTCTTTTTTATTGAAAATTAAATTTTTTTTCCGTACAAACTTATTTCTTGGTTAAAAATTTATATTTTGATTGTGAAAAGTCAACTAAAACCTTTTTTAACAGAAAATTCAACTATTTTTTTTAATTTATCTTTTCGATTTATAGATTCATCCGCTTTGGTAGAAATGTCTTCTTTTTAATGAAAATTTATTGTTGTGGTTAAAAATTATTTTTCCTTGCTTGAATGTTCAACTATTTTCTTTGAAAGATATAGTTGAATCACTTTGTTAAGAAATCGCTTTTTTTAAGAGTTATATTTTTAGTTGGAAATTCATTCATTTAAATAAAATTATAAACGCATTTATCTGCAGCAATGATGTACGAAGAAGAACCTTCTCGTTAAAACTAACAAAAACTAAAGAAAATTTCCCCACCCCCTTCCTCCTACCCCCTTTACAAACTCCAGACATGCAAAATATTGGCTGCGCCGGCCCTGGCAGTAAGTACAGAAATATTTATCAGTATGTTAACGATTTTACCAGCTTTTGTGAAACATAAACCTCACATATAGATTGATAATCAATAAAATCTTTCAAATTCTTCATAATCATTGTAATGTTTGTAAAATCCTCGGAGCCTTTCTGTAACATTATGAAATCCTTTGAAATCTTTTAAAATCTTCAAAAATGTAGTAGAGCACTTTCAAATCGTTTGATATCTTTGGAAACACAACCTAAAATACAGAATGAAGATTGCAAAAGATTTTGAGAGATTTTATTATATTTCAGAAAGATTTAAAGGATTTTACAGATTTTTCATCAATTTTGGAGACTTTTAAAGATCTTGGAGATTATATATCAATATTTGAGGTTGTGTTTTTAAAGATATCAGGATTTTTCAAAATGCACCACCAGATTTTTGAAGATTGCAAAAGATTTTAAAGGATTTTATAATATTTCAGGGACGATTTGAAACATTTGACTGATTTTACATCAATTTTAAAGACTTTGAAAGATCTTGGAGATTATATATCTATATTTGAGGTTGTTTTTTTAAAGACATCAAGATTTTTCAAAATGCTCCACCAGATTTTTGAAGATTGCGAAAGATTTTGAAGGATTTTATAATATTGCGGAAAGATTTCAAAGATTTCACAGATTTTACATCAATTTTAAAGATTTGTAAAGATCTTGGAGATTATATATCAAAATTTATCAAAATGCTCCACCAGATTTTTACAGACTGCAAAAGAATTTGGAGGATTTTATAATATTGCAGGAAGATTTCAAACATTTGACAGATTTTACATCAATTTTGAAAACACAACCTCAAATATGGATATATAATCTTCAGGTCTTTAAAAAGCTTTAAAATTGATGTAAAATCTGTCAAATTATTGAAATCTTCCTGAAATATTATAAAATCCTTTAAAATCTTTTGCAATCTTAAAAAATCTGGTGGAGCATTTTAAAATCGTTTGATATCTTTGGGAACACAACCTAAAATATAGTATTTTATTAAAATGTATACAGATTTTTCTTTTTTTTTAAGAGAGCCGTTCATCATCTCGATCATGAGGTTGAAGCCTCAGAGCAGAGTAGCAGTTCGCAAAGGGCACAGAGTCCAGATAATTCAAAAAAAGACTCATAGAAAAGGACGAATGTAAGATTTATAATATTTGATATTCATATTTTAAGTTTTGGAATCTTATATTTATTCACGCGTCCTCTTGTAACAGGGTCTCCGGCATATGTTTCCGCCACAGATGGATCATTAGTATTTGAAGACTGTGAAGACGAACGTAGCTTATTAGAGGAATTTGGAAATTGCGAAAATTCACCCGATGCAAACAAAAAAATCGTCATTGCAAATGAAGAAAAAGGATGCAATACAAATACGAAAGTAAGTTCAGGTGAAACACTGCCTGGTTTGTCAGCCACGGGAAGTTCAAGAACTTTCGTTTCTGAAGAAAACACCACTGCACAACTTGCAGTTAACAACCGAATTTGTAGACCGATTGGTGTGAAGAATAATAGTTTTGGAAACAAATTCAACAGACAGGAAACATCAATATTTCCTGACGTAAGTTAAATTCAAACTTCAAGTTTAAAATCAATCTTAATTTCAAAAAATATTTCTGGCTTCTTACGACATTATTATTATTTTTCAGGGATTAAAAGCACATCTTGCTGCTACTGTCAATGGCAAGATTGTATTGAGAAGTGATGAAACTTTGAACAAGAATGCTAGACAAAATTTGGTTAGATGTATTATTCATGTATTTAAGTTGAGCGTGTAGTACTTGAGATGGCACCAACAAAAAGTTTGTAATAAAATAATCTTCTATAACAATATTACAATTTGTTGTATTTTTTATATAAATTCTTTCCAGTCGAAGATCTGGAATTATTCAAGATAATATCTAGGATACTTAAGTCCAATATCTTAGATATTAACACCCGAAATCACTTTTGTGGACTAATATCTAGGATATTCAGGTCCAGTATCTTAAATATTAACAGCCGGCATCTCATTTTCAGATTATTATCCAGGATACTCAAGTCCAATATCTTAGATATTAACAGCTGGCATCTACTTTTCAGATGAATATCCAGGATATTCAAGTCTAATATCTTAGATATTAACAGCCTTTTCGGACCAATATCTACACTGAAAAAAATTATTGTTACGAAAATAACTATTTTCCACTAGTTCAATCATTAACAGTCAACTGTACCAGTTTTTTGGTAACAATAACTGTATGTGCAAAGTGAAGTTAACTAGTCAAACCTAGTAAAATTTGTCCAGTAAAAATAACATTATGTCTTAGTAACCTGTGCTAATTAAACTTGGTTAAATAAAAAGTAGTAAAGCTAACGTTGTTGATGGTTACTAATAGTATTTAATTACAATGAATTAATATGAATCTAAAATACATTTCATGCAAATTCATATACACAAAGATATGTATAAGGTGAATATAAAAACGAATATATATCATTGCATGCAAGACATAATAAGATAAAATAACCCATTCTGATGAAATAAATGACTTCTGGAATATATCATATACTTTACACAAATTTGTATATATCATATATATGTATTAATTTTCTATGGATTCGAAGTTATGAAAAACTATATGATGTTATAGTATTCTTGAGACAGGTGGAAATAGAGGTTATAGAATGTTCTATATGTATATACTGTAAAGAATATTTTTTGTATTTTATACTCACTGTTTTTATATAATTATACCAAAACTTGTAAAATTAGTTCGTAAAGCGGGGTATAATTATACAAATTTGCAAATAAAATTTTGTAAAACGTGACTTTAAATTGAAATGTTTTACAGGTTATGTTTGTATTTTCACAATTTTTTGTAAATTTACCTATTTCAAACTAGATCCGATTATTACCTCTCTGAAAAAGGGAAATTTACAAAATCTTGAGAAAATAAAAATATAATCTTTATTTTGGTATAATTATACAAAAACACAGTGGATGTAATAAAAAAAATATTATTTACAGTGTAAATATATATAAGTTTACTTCAAATTATACACGAGTTTTATATATTTTAAATTATATTTTGAAAATTCCAATTCATTCAGACGGTTTTGAATTTTCGCGCTGAAAGTACTTAAAGCCGTTCAAATTGTACATCCGGAAATAGATACTCATTTGAGTCTGGAAGTAAATCCTGCTTCCTGCTCGCGATGTGCTCGTCGTGTCGTCATGATGATCTTCCCTAACCAGCAAGTTAGCAACGTTGGCGAACATTAGCGAAGATTGTTTTTTTCGTGTTAAGCATTGCATCGATAATACTAAAAAAGTTAGAAGAGTGGGAATTGATGGATTACGCTTCGCTCGGGCAGCAAACTTCGCACTCGTTGTAATCGCTGTGTTTCATCCCTTGTAATGCAACATGCTATTTCGATTATACCTTTTGAGTATTTTTCATATTTAAAAAATTGACTTTTTCGTTGCTTCGTCCATGACAAATATTGAACACGGCAGCTTCATTTAAACAAATATTTTTAGGTGTGGCTTTTTTTTAGTATGCAAACATGATTCATTTAACTACATAAATTATAGTCACTGAAGAAAATGAAACTAGTTAGAGTAACTATAAATCTTTCTCAATTTTTCTATTTTGAACGGTTACATTGGCATTAACCTGTGGTTAATTGAATTGTTCAAAAAAATGTCTTGTGTACCAAAACAGTCAAGTTCATTCTACTATTTTCTCTTTGTTAAACTTACGATAAATATTGTTAAAAATAACAGTCAAACAAGTTGAAATTACCAGTTTCACTGGTGACTCTAACATAAATTTCTATAGTCAGTCTAACTAGTTGTGCACAGTAATCCGCTGTACGAACAATGCAAACTAGTAAAATCCTAGTAAACCATTACTAGTTTTTTTTTCAGTGTAGGATATTCAGGTCCAATATCTTAGATATTAACAGCTGATGTCACATTTTCAAATGAATATCTAAGATATTCAAGTTCAGTGTCTCAGATATTAGCAGCTGATATCTACTTTTCAATATCCAAAGATACTCAGTTCGAATATCCGAGATCGCTGTCCCATAGTTCACTATCCAATATATTCAGCCGCATTATCCAGATAATACCTGCGAATATCTAGTTTTCTCAGTGGAAGAATAGGCAAAAGTCGTCGAAACGTACGTCGGTTATGACAAATAAAGTATGATCCTATAACATCTGAATCCATTGCATTTTATATGACCGTATGACCAAATTAATTTCATTCATGAAGAATAACTATGTTAAAAGTCTATTCGCTGAAAAATGGCCAAGCCATTGGCAAAACTATGTTTTTCAAACTGAAAATTTAACGATACCATTTTTGCTTGAACATTTAAATTTAGAGTGCTGAATAGAAGACTCTTATCAAAAAAACTATCAGCCTTCGCAATATAATAGAGAGGACAAGAATTGTAATGGTAAACAATATATTATATCACAGAAGTCAGTGAACGCAGCTAAAGCAAAAAAAAAAGATAAGTTTCGCGAGATCGCTCATAGACTATTAGTGCGTGGGGATGCTATTCATGCACATGCAGAGTGTGCATGTGCATGAATAGCTATCGTACTAGCCAGCAACTATTGAGCGGTAGCGTTATCGTTCCGTTGATAGCTGGCATTAGACGCAAGTTACGTAACGCTTAGGGTCAATGTATCCACTAGTTTTATGCAACTGCATGTCGGTATGCTATGAATAGCATTACTCTAGGTAGCGATGGCTATGAACGGCTTCTATTCTATTCTATTCTAGCCTCGCCTAGAGCAGAATGACGCTATTCCATTTCACGAATTTCAAGCCAATCTTCGAGTTTCGAGTTCACTGTACTCTTCTCTGTAGACACATTTTCATGATACCATCTTGACAAAATTTATTTTGTCAATATAAATCCTCAACTTGATAAAATTAGAGTGAATACCGCATACTGATGAATGGATAATATTGCGCAATATACTCGGCTGAGTACTCGAGCACTGCGGCCCTTCCGAGGCGAAAGTCGCAACCGCCTCTCCAGCAGTTCTCGGAATTACAGAACCGGACCGGCTTCTATGGGACCTGGGGTATATTTGAATTTTCAACCTGCAAACGTGCATTTTCAACC
>CAKNXH010061599.1:777-56345 GCA_932178445.1 Andricus quercusramuli
TTATAAAATATTTAATTGAAAATTTATCTTTTTGTTCGGAAATTCAACCAATTGTTTGAAAGCTGAAATAGTTTGTTGAATATTCATTTTTTTATTGAAATTTCATTTTTTCGTTGAACAATTATTTTTTAAATTTAAAATTTGACTATTGCATTTCTGGTTCAAAATTAATCTTTTTTTGTTGAAAATTCAATTATTAGGTTGCCGATTTGTATTTTCCGATAGAAAATTTATCTTCTACGTTGTAAATTCAACTATTTGGTTGACATTTAAACTATTTTGCCAAAAATTTAGTTTTCTTGTTGAAGATTCTTGATTTTAACCTTTCTCAACTATTTCTTTAAGAATTCCTTTTTTGGTAAAAAATTATGTTTTCTTTATGAAATATTCATCTTTTTGGTGAAAAATTGATCTTTTTGTTTGAAAATTCAACCACTTGTTTGAAAGTTGAAATAGTTTATTGAACATTCGTTTTTATATTGAAAATTCATTTTTTTGTTAAACAATTATTTTTTAAATTTAAAATTTGACTATTGAATTTCTTGTTGAAAATTCAACTTTTTTGTTGAAAAATCAACAATTCGGTTGCCAGTTTGTATTTTTCGAGAGAAAATTTATCTTCTACGTTGTAAATTCAACTATTTGGTTAACATTTAAACTATTTGGTCAAAAATTCTGATTTCTTGTTGAAGATTCAACTATTTGGTTGAAATATAAACTATTTTGATGAAAATTCAGTTTTCTTGTTGAATATTCTTGATTTTAACCTTTTTTAAAAAAATATAACTATTTTATTTTTGGTTAAAAAGTGCTTATTTTCAGTTGAAAATTCAACTATTTATTTAAAACTTCCTATTCATGTTATAAATTCTATTTTCTTAATCAAATATTCATTCTTTTGATAGAAAATTCAATAAGTTTATTAGATTCTCTTTTTGGTTTAAAAGTTAATTTCTTTCAGTAGAAATTTCTTTTTTTCTTGATTAAAAATGCAACTCTTTGCTTGTAAATTACTTTCTTTTCATTGAAGATTCATTTTTTTGTTGAAAAATAATTTTTTTTTAAATTTAAAATATAACTATTGCATTTTGGGTCAAAAAATATTCTTATTCGTTGAAAATTCAACACTGCTTTGCAGAAAATTTGTCTTCTTGGTTTAAAAATTAATTCCTTTCTATAGAAATGTCTTTATTCCTTGATTAAAAATGCGACTATTTACTTGTAAATTAATTTCTTTTTAATAAAGCTTAGAATATTTAATGAAAAATTTATTTTTTGTTTGTAAATTTGTCTTCTTGACTCAAAACTTGAAAATTCAACAATTTAGTTGTACTTTTATTGCCTTGATTAAAAATTCAACTTTTCTTGAAAATTTATCTTTCTGGTTTGAACACTCATCTTTGTAACTTGAAAATTCAACTATTTGAATAAAAATTGAACTTTTTGTTTAAATTTTTGTCTTGTGCTTGGATTTGTAACTAATTGGTAGTAACTGGAACTATTAGCATAAGAATTATTTTTTCTCTTTGAAATTTCGTTTATTTGGTTCAAAATTAATTTTTGGTTTTTGAAAATTCTACTATATCGTTGAAAAAACGATATATATTCCGACTCAAAACAGTAAAAATATTGTACACTAATTTTATTAAAAAATGTAATTCCCTAATATTTACATATTTTTTAACAAAATTAAATTATCCTATTTTCAAGGTCCCCAATAGGAAATGACCTCAATTCTATTATCAGAAAAGAAATAAAAAGTTATAGGGTCTATACAAAAGCCCCAAGTCGAAAATTTCCACGGGAGTTTCTTTATAGTGAGAAATTCTCATACTAGAGTGCCTATTCGAAGCCATCTGTCGTAAATACTTGACCTCTCCACCCACATCAAATCATCGTTCCTACTCTCATTTCAAATAAAAATGCTCTATGCTTGAACTGAAATCGATCTTTTTGGTTCCTACCCCAAAAAACCATATATTTTACCACTTCCTCTGGTTTTGATTACCAGAGTTACGACTCTAAGCGAGCATTTTTTTTCTTCAGGCGACAAAAAGAGATACAAATAGATACACTTGGGCCACTCAGGGGCCATCAATCTTAGGGGAGAATAGGATGATTTATTTGACGAAAAATTTTAATTCAGTAGTTCAGCTCTTAAACCAGTATTTGAATTTATACAAAAAAATAACTTTCAAGCAAGATTAATTTTTTACCCAAAAATACACATTTTTAACAAAATACATTAACTTTGAACCAAATAGTTACATTTTCAACTAAAAAAAATAATTTACAATCAAAACTGAAATAGTTAAATTTTTATTCACGGAAAATAATGTTCAACAAAAAAAAGGAATTTTCATTAAAAGAGATAAATTTTTAAGCCCGCAGAATAATTTTCCACTAAAAAAGACAATTTTTTAATTAAAATTTTTTTTAAACTTTTTCAATTTCTTTTTTAAAGTTTTTTATTTTCCTGGATATTCAACTAGCGGAAATCTGTTTACCTAGATTATTTATGTCAAAAGTACCTCAATTGTATAATTTTTGTGATGTTGTGAAATAAGTACCTCAATTATGCTTTCCATATTATATGTACATATATTTTACTTTTCTATGGAATTAGTTTGAAAAATTATTATTAATTTAAATTTTCAGAAAAAATAATTGCTTTTCATTTATTAAATATTAACTGATTCTGTTTGAAATTACATTTTCTGGAATTAGTTGAAAGATTATTAAAAAATTAAATTTAATAAAAGAAAAGTAACAATTTCAAAAAAATATTTATAAAGTGAAAATTATTTGAAAGTTTGAAGGAAAATAATTTTGTAATGCTTTTTATGATGTGAACTGCATAATTAATTATCAGCTGATAATTTTTCTCGCAATATTAAATTAAATAAAGATAAAAATTCAGCTTTTTCAAAATTAAGTAACATAAATTGATAATTGAATTTAAGGTTTCATAATTGAACATTGAATAAAATTTTTATAATAAAAATTCATTGATATTTAAAATACCCTTATGGTAATAACATAATTTTTCAAATGTGCCTGATTTTGTGAAATGAGTATCTGAATTTAATTTTCAAACATGTTTTATTTTTTCTGAAATTAGTATAAAAGGTTATAAATAAATTGAATGTTTAGAAATGAAAGTAAAAACTTGCAATAATGTAAAGTGAACATTATTTGAATGTTTTAATGAAAGTTATAGTTGAATAATTTTTATTTTAAATTTTTGTGATGTTGTGAAATAAGTATCTGAATTCTGCTTTCAATGTTATATGTACATATATTTAACTTTCCTATGAAATTAGTTTAAAAAGTTAATATTAATTAAGTTTTGCAGGAAAATATAAAGTAAGAATTATTCGAATGTTTCAATTAAAATAACTGTTTATTGGTTTTTATGTTGTGAAATGATTAATTAATATGAACATATATTTTGATTTATTCTGGAATTAGCTTCAAAGGTCTAGAATAAATTGAATGTATAGAAATGCATTTTCAAATAAAAAAATAAATTAAGTTTCCGGAAATGAAAGTTCAAATTAAAAAAATTATTAGAGTAAAAATTATTTGAATGTTTTGATGGAAATTATATTTGAATGCTTCCTATTTTGTGAACTAATTAATTAATTATTAGCTGATTGATTTTTTTCACAATATTCATTTACAGAAAGAATGAATTTCAATTTTTCTCTATTAAGTAACATAAATTGATCATTTATTTTGAGTTTACGTAACTAAATATGGGCTGTGATTTCTATGATAAAAGTTGATTTTTTATCCAAAATACCTTAATTACAAATATATAGCTTTTTTAAATATTTGTGATATTGTGAAATGATTATCTCAATTCATTTTTCAAAATTATATGGACATATGTTTTAATTTTTTTCTGGAATCAGTATAAAAGGTCATCAATGATCCAAATTGTCAAGAATGCAATTGTAAAATAAAAAAAAAATATAAATTGAAAATTATTTGAATATTTTAATGAAAATAATGTTAAAAATTATTTTATTATCACCTTTTTATGATCATTATACAAATTATTAGTAATTGATTATATTAAAACTTAAAATTTATGGAATTGTTTGAAAGGATTATTAATAAATAATATATTCATAAATTATTAATTTGTGTGAAAGTTTATTAATCAATCATATTTCCAGAAAGGAAAGTTTATAGAAGGGAACTTTTATAATGATTTAATTAGCAAATTTGAAGTACCTTCTGAACTAATTCCAGGAGAAGTGAAAGCATATTTAGATATAATTTTGAAAATTGAATTCAGATACTCATTTCACAACCTCAGCAACAATGGGACATGTATGTAACTTGAATAGGGCTATTTTAAATATAAGCTTTTATCATGAAAATTATATCCAATATTCAATTAAATAATCTCAAAGTGAATAATCAATTTATGTTACATAATTAAAGAATATTTGATTTCAATCTTAATGTCATTTGATATTGTGAACAAAATTAATCAGATAATACTTAATTAATCAGTTTACAACATAAAAAGTATGAAAAAATTTTTTTCATTTAAATTTCCAAATACTTTTTACTTTATATATATTTTTGTTCAAATTTGGACTCTTCTTTCATTAAATTTAATTTATTAATCATCTTTTAACTAATTCCAGAAAATGTGATTTTCAACAGAAATAGTTAATATTTAATTAATGAGTTCATAACATAGAGAGTATTTAATAATTATTTTCATGGAAATATGAGAATACCTTGTATTTAATATTTATCTGAAAATTTCAATTCTTAATAACATTTCAAAATAATACCAGGAGAAATTGAAATATATGCATGTATAATTTTGAAAATTGAATTCGGATACTCACTTCACAGCATCAAAAACATTTGAAAAATTTATATAATTATGGAGATATTTTAAAGGCAAAATACGTTTTTATCCTGAAAATAGCCGCCAATATGAAATCAAATAACTTTAACGTAAATAATCAATTAATTTTTACTTTATATTTTTCCGAGCTTCATAATACATCACTGCGGTAGCGCCACGGACTGAGACAATTTTGTAATTCACCTAATCTAATCGAGTAGACTATAGTACATACAATAATACCGGCCGAAATATAACGCGCATATCATGATAAAGAAGAACATCCGCAACTGGATTATAAATGTAGAAAAATTACTAAAATACATTTTATTTCACGCCAACCAAAGATATAATATATTTGATAAAAACTTACATTGAAAGTAATAGTAAAAATAAATAAATCGAAATAATTATCTATGACTATGCCTAACACGAAATCTTCCTCCATGAAATTACGAGTTTTCATCTATAAGGATGAAACAATGTTCCCGGTTTATCCACTCTTTTATACCTTTGCATATTTCATTCAGGTTTGTTGGAATTTAGTGCTTTCATCTTTCGAATAAAATTCGAATAAACTAGAATTAAGCAGCAGCGAGTGAAATACAGTTACGACAACAGGACTCATATTACGATCTGCGGAATCCCCTTGAGATGGAAAAGGCAGGACTCTGAAAAGGAAAATGCGAGTGATGTGTCTGGAAGAGGCAGAAGAAGAAAAAAACCGGAGACTTTTTCAAATTCGATTCTTTTAAAATATGTACCCTAGAATTTGTTGTTTCCTATCTGGAATTGTCATTACGGATTCTCGGTCTTGCAGACGAAGGGTAAAATAAAAGGGAAAGGAAAGTCAATTTCCATGTGAAATTCTCTTTCAAAGTACATTTGTTTTTCATTCCGGAGACTTTCACTGAAATACGCAAATCAACATACAAATATAAAATTTAAGGAATTTTAAGGTGTCATGCATAAATTACAAATTTTTGACTGAAAATTAATTTGTTTTGTTTGAGGATTCAACTATTTTGTGGAAAATGCAACATTTTTGGTTGAATTCAACTACTTTCGGTAAAAAATCAAAATTTTTTTTTTGGATGAAATATCAACCGTTACACTTTTTGTGAAGAATTCATCTTTTTTGGTTGGAAACTAAACTACATAATTGAGAGTGTACTTTATTAAAATTTTGTTGATAATGATTCGTCATTTTGGTTAAATAATCTTTTTGTTTTGTTCAAAATTTAACTATTCAGTTGAACATTCTTTCTGCTATTAAATCTATTTTTTTATCTGAAAATTTAAATATTCCACGTTTGGTTAAAAACGTATCTCCTTTAGTTAAAAATTCAAATTTCTTGTTGAAACATCTTTTTCTGTGGAAAACCCTTAATCTTCTTGATGACTAATTTACCAAGAAGAATATAATTAATCTTCTTGGTTGGAAATTTATCTTCAAAAGTGACGGATTTTCAAATGAAAAATTAAATTATTCCGGTGAAATATTGGTTTTAACTTGATTAAAAATCCAGCTGTGTGGTTAAAAATTTGAATATATTGTTAAAAATTTATTCTCTTTCGTTTAAAATTTATTTTTCTACTGAAAATTTGAGTATTCTATTTTAAGTTGAAAACTCATTTCTTTCGCTGAAAATTGAATTGTTTTGTTGAAAATTCGTTTTTGTTTTGGTAGAAAATTTCAATATTCTATTTTTATTTGATTTTTTTCAGTTTAAAATTCGTGTTTTTGTTGGAAAATTCTATTTTTGTTAGAAAATTCACCTTTTTCATTGAAAATTTCACTATTTGGTTCATCATTAATTTCCTGGTTGAAGATTCATCATTTTAGTCTGAAATTAAACTGTTTTGTTGAAAATGAGATTTTTAAATTGAGAAAATCTATTGTCTTAACTAAAAATGGAACTATTCCATTTTCCATCAAAAATTTGAACTATTACCTTTTTCATTGAGAATTCATATTTTTTTATTCAAAATTTATCTAATTGGTGGAAAGTTGCAATTTTTGGTCAAAAATTTATTTGGTTTAGTTCAAGGATTTGAAGATTTTTTTAAAAAATTCGTATTTTTTGATCAAATTCAACTGTTTTTTATTTTAAAATAAAATCTTCTTGAGTGAAATATGAGAATTCGATTTTTTTGTTACATATAATCTTGGAAATTAAATTCAAGTAATTATTTCACAACATCACAAACATTGACGGAAATTGCGTAATTGGAATAGAGGTATTTTAAATGTTAATATATTGTCATTGTACAAATTACACATAACCTTAAAGCAAATAATCATGTTATTTAATTAATTGAAACAAATTAAAATTGAACCTTTGTGTAATTTAATATTGTGAAAAAAATCAATCAGATAATAATTAATCAATCAGTTTGAAAGATAAGAAGCATTAAACTATTACTTTCATTAAAACATTCAATTAATTTTCACTTTACATTTTTTTGAATTTGTACTCTCATTTTTAAAAATTTAATCTTTTCTTTTATACTAATCTTAGAAAAAATAAAACATATTTACATCTATTTTTAAGAACTAAATTCAGATACTCATTTCACAAAATCAGGCACATTTGAAAAATTATTTAATTGTTGTATTTTATTTAATGTATTTAATTGTAATCAAAAGCATTAAATAATTATCTTCATTGAATAATTAAATTATTTTTCCCTTATATTTTTCTGAAAATTTGAATTATTAATTACCTTTTAAACTAATTCAAAAAAAATTAAAATGTATCTACACATAACTTTGAAATTTTAATTCAGATACTCATTTCACAAGATCAAAAACATTTTAAAAATTAGGTAACTGGAATAGGGATATTCCAAATATAAATAAACTCCTATTAACAAATTATAGCTCATATTCAATTACATAACTTAAAAATAAATAATCGATTTATGTCACTTGAAATTTGAAAAAACTTCAGAAAATTTTAAACAAAATGTAGATTTTTGAAGATTTCGGAACAAAATAATCAAATTTTTTTCTTGATATTCCTCGAAAAATGATTTTTTATTTGGAAAAAATAATTTACAGGGAATATTTAAAATATTTCAAAGCAAAAAAAAATTTTATGTATGAATAAGAATTGAACAGAAATTCAATCAGTCATTTTTATTTATTTGAAATACTGTTCAAAGTTTAAAAGAAACTTAAAATTATTTTATAAATTTTCAGAAACCTTTTCAAGTTTAGAATATTTTTAATCTCTTCAAAACTTCTAAAATTCCTAATTGTATTTGAAACTGACTGAAATTTTTCTCGAAATTTGAAAGAATCTTTCGAAATCAATAAAATTGACTAAAAATCTTCCATATTTTTTTCGACATTTTTAGAAACCTTTCGAAATCTTTTGAAATTTTCTTTAACAAATAATTTTAAAATTAAAAAAATAATTGCAAATTTTTTCAGGAATCTTAAGAAGGTTTTTTGTATAGTCTTGAAACCTTTCACAATTCTTGAAAAGCTTATATTTTTTTCTAAATCTTCCTAAATCTGAAACTATTTTCAAAATATGAAAAATTTTCAAACTTAAAATTAGTTTTAAGTCTTCCTAAAACTTGTACACCTAAATCTTTGTTTAAATGATTCGATTCTTTTTTTAAGTTTTGCAGAATTGAAAAAATTGCCTGAAAATATTTCAGATGCTCTTTTGACAATTTTTGAAAATTTACAAAATGTTTTAAAATCTTTTATTATAATTCTCTGAAAATTAGTCTTCCCAAATAAAAACCATCTGAAGTTTTGCTAACAATCTTAAGAAATTTTTTTACTCTTTTGAATATCTGCTAAAACACTAATGGGTAGAGAATTCAAGAATTTTGTTAAGAATTCATCCTTTTTGTGTAAAAATTCGTCTTTTTGGATTGAAAATTCAATTTTTGTTTTTTTTTTTCTGATTAATACATTCATCCTCTTTGGTAGAAACTTTTTGGTTGAAAATTATTCTTTTTTGCATGAGTATTCAACTATTTTATTTGATAGATTTGGCTGAATCAGTTTGTTAAGAAATAATTTTTTTTGAAGAGTTATATTTTAAGTTGAAAATTCATCTCTTCGGTTGAAAGTTTAACTATTTTGTTAAAAATCAATCTTTTCGAATTAAAAATTTAACTACTTGGGTAAAAGTTAAACTACATTGCTAAAAATTTCTTCATTTGATTGAAGGCCTTTGGTTAAAAATTTAACTGTTTAGTTGAAAAGTCTTATTTTTGGTTTGGAAAATATTTTGTTAAAAACTAAACAGTTAAATTTTCAACCAAACACATAAGCCTTCAACCAAAAAAATAAATTTTTAACAATGTAGTTTAATTCTTACCCAAGTAGTTGAATTTTCAATTTAAAAAGATTAATTAAAAAAAATAGATAAACTTTCATCCAAAGAGATGAATTTTTAATGGAAAATATAACTCTTCAAAAATATTTCTTAACAAAGTGATTCAAAAAGTATCAATTTTCAATCCAAAAGGACGAATTTTTACACATAAAGGGTGACTTTTTAAGAAAATTGTTGAATTCTAAACCAAATAGTTGAATTTTTATCCAAAAAAGGTGAAATTTGTACTAAAACAGATGAGTTTTTTATAAAAAAAGGAAAATTTTTTTCAAAGTTGAACTTTAATTTAGAAAAGCGTTCAGTTCATTTTTCAACAGCAAAATAACCATTTGAAACGAAAAGTTTTTCTACGAAATAGTTAAATTTTTAACAAAACAGTCGAATTTTCAACCAAAAGTATGACTTTTTAACAAAATTGTTGAATTCTCTACCAATTAGTTGCATTTCCATCCAAAAATGATGAAATTTTTTTTGAAACAGGTGAACTTTCATTTTAAAGAAAACAAATTTTTGAAAAAAAGTTGAATTTTCATTCAGAAAAGCTTACAGTTCATTATTCAAAACCAAAATATTAAATTTAACCAAAATGTAAATTTTCTACAAAACAGAAAAATTTTCAACCAGAAGCCTTAAAATAAATGAATTTTTAATTGAAAAAAATAATTTTTTTATTAGTTGAATTTTTATCCAGAAAAGATTTCAGTTCTCTTTTCGAAACCAAAATATTAAATTTAACCAAAAAGTGAAATTTCTAAAAAATAGTTAAATTTTCAAGAAAACAGCAGAATTTTCAACAAAAAATTATGACTTTTCAATAAAATTTTTGAATTTTAAACCAGACCATTTTTATCCAAATGAGGTGTAATTTCTGCTAAAACAGGTGAATTTTGAAATCAGAAAACAAAAAATTTTTAGAAAATAGTTGAATTTCAAACCGAACAGTTGCATTTTTATTCAAGAAAGATGAAATATTTATTTTAAAACAGATGAATTAAAAAAAAACTTCAAAAAAATAGTTAAATTTTCATCAAAAGAAGATTCCAATTTACTTTCCAACAACAAAATAAGAATTGTAAACTATAAGTTAATTTTCTGCTGAATAGTCAAATTTTTAACCAAAAAGTATGACTTTTTAACAAGGTTGTTAAATTTTCAACTAAATTTATTTATTAAATTTAAATTTATTAAGTTGCAATTTCGTCTAAGAAAATGAAGAAATTTTACTATAACAGGTGAATATTTAAATCAAAAAGACGAATTTCCCAAAAAAGATGAAAATTTCTAGGAAATAGTTGAATTTTCAACAAAACTGTTGCATTTTCGTCCAAGAAAGATGCAATATTTCTACCAAAAAAGATGGATTTTTGAATTAAAGAAACAAATTTTCAGAAGAAATATTTTTAATCCAAAAAAGATTTCAGTTGACTTATCAGCAACAGAATATGAATTTCAAACAAAAGGTTAATATTATACGAAAAGAGTTGAATTTGTAACCCAAAAAGAAAAATTTCAACAAAGCAGTTGAATTTGCAAAAAGAAAATGAGGTCTTTTTGAGAAAATTGTTAATTTTTCACCCAAATAATAAAATTTATAACTAAAAACATAATTTTCATGAAAAAGTTTTTGTGTATTTGCAAAAATTAATTAAATTCAAGATATGCCACATTTTCTGAATATAAACATCCCTATGAATCGTTACTGTAATATTTCCTTTGTCTGATTTTGTGATCATCAATTCTGGATAATTTGTTAAGAAAATTTTTGCTTCAATTAAACCCTCATTCAATTCCTCATCTAACCAAGTTTTTAATTATCATTGGTTTAAAAAAATCATCAGATAAACCCATAAACTGTGATCTAAGTTCATCAATTTTAATCTCAGGTATTCTCTTAATAATGGATTCAATCTCCTTAATGATTTCAAATGATTGAATATAGTTTTTTCGCCTGAATCTGCTGCTGAAACCATCAGCTAATCTCAAAATGTCATCAACTCTGTGTGGAATAATTACATCATAAATATTGTTGAGGAAAAGCGGAATATGATGTTGTGGGAGATCCCTTTTGGCATCAAAGTGTAATTTAATTCGCAAAACACTTAGGTATGTTTCAGATGACATGCAAACCCTCTCCCCTGTGTCAAATGTTCTCGGAATGACTTTACCTTTGAAATTCCATATTCCGAAAGCCAAACTTTGGAGGGCAGTCCTGCATATCGAGAAAGTGTTGGATATAACTTTTGGCATAATTCAACAGTTGCAGTGCCCAATGACATGTACGACAACGATGCGACGTGGAGAGATAGTTTACTCTGGATAAGCACCTTAGGGAAAATGTCAGATATCCCAGAATTGCCAAACTAACTTTGCCCGGAATTTACAGTTGTTGCTATGCCTGCACATATTGTTCTATTTTAAAGCCATAAACAATTGATTTGATCAATTCAGTGAAATATAATGTTAGAGATAGTAAAAATGACTAGAGATGGGGGTACGTGACGTTTAGGCGCGGGAAGTTTAGGCGCCAGGACGTTTAGGCGCCTAAACATTTAGGCGGAAGATCGTTCGGGCGCGGGGATGTTTGGACGCCGAGCGGTTCAATTACAGTAAACCCTGAGGTATCAAAAGTTGAAAATTATTTTGTTGTATGCAACATGTTATTTGACCTTGTAGCTGTGAAAATTATTGTTGAGGGCATAGCGTTTGTCATATTAGCTATATATATTCCTCCTGACGTTTCGTATGAAGAGCTAGATAATTTCCTGGAGGCTACATCAGCCTCAAGTCTACTATGGAATGACAGAGTACTAATTGTAGGGGATTTCAATGTTCCCAAATTCAATGATTATGTGTCTTTAGGAATTTTTGACCGCAAAGCGGCTTTACTATGTGCATTCCAGGAATTTCATCAGCTCATGCAATATAATAACATAATGAATTTTATGGATAGATATCTTGATGCTGTATTCTCTTCATTTCCCTGTCAAGTAATTCCTTGTGATTCTCCAATTTTACCAGTTGATAGATTTCATCCTCCTTTGATTTTAATATTCGACGCGTCAGCGCCACTATCTGAGAATAATACCAACTTCAATGCGAACTCGGAATCTAAGAGATACAAGTTTATAAACGATGACTTTTCTAATATTGCGGTTAAATTACATACAATAGATTGGACCTTTTTAAATGCTCATACTAATGTAAATTCTGCGGTTGAATCCATATATGAAGAAATATATGATATCTTGGATGACGAAATTGGTACGTACTTGTCAGCCATTAACAAAAACAAACGAAAATACCCCCCATGGTACACCGAACAAGTAATTAATAGTTTAAGATTAAAAGAAAGTTATAGGAATAAATATAATAATACTCACAATGATTATTATCTACATGTCTTCAGAGAACTTAGATCTTCTACAAAACATACGATAAAAAATGTATACGCGTCTTATCTCGCTAACATAGAGAACAGTATTCAAAGTTCGCCCTCTACTTTTTGGTCACACATTAATGTTATTAACAAAACTTCAAGAATTCCGGGAATTATGAACTATATGGAAACCGAGCTATCTACGCAGCAAAATATTGTAGACGCGTTTGCAAATTCATTTAATAAAGTGTATAAACCTCCTGAGCAGCTGCGTGCGGGTATCATTACGGAAACACGTAACTATCTCGGTGATTATAGCCAGATTACTAAACTTCATATATCTGATAACATAAAAAAACTATCCAATAAACTCACTGCCGGTATAGATCAGATTCCTAGCTGTCTTGTTAAGAAATGCGCCGACTGTTTGGTCGTCCCATTACATACAATTGCGAACCTGGCTTTATCATCGGCATCTTTCCAAAACAATGGAAGAAGGCACGTATCTGCCCTGTATTAAAAAAAGGTGACAAATCACTAGTAGATGACTATAGACCGATTGCAATACTGTCAAACTTTTCCAAGGTTCTGGAGATGTGCTTGTGTGATATTTTGAAGTCATACTTACTACCTATGCTAATAACATCGCAACATGGCTTCGTACAGGGACGATCAACGATCACAAACTTGATATCTTTTGTACAAATGATCGAGACCTTCCTAGTCAATAACCATCAGGTAGATGTCATATACACAGACATGTCTAAGGCTTTTGATTGCATAAGCATTAGCTTATTATTAGAAAGAATGTGTGACCTTGGTGTACCTGACAAACTCTTGAAACTGCTAAAATCTTATTTAACTGGGCCTCAACATATAGTACAGTACGGTGGATACTCATCGAAACCTTTTGTACCAACATCTGGGGTGCCGCAGGGTTCCAATCTGGGTCTACTTACGTTTATTACTTATGTAAATGAAATTGAAGACTTATTAAGTGTTTTCATCTTGTTCTACGCTGATGATACGAAACTTTTCTTTCCAGTAAATGCAATCGAAGACTGCGTTAAACTTCAAGATAATCTGGCTATTTTTGTTAATTGGTGTGCTAATAACTCTCTAGATATCAATGTTTCCAAATGTAAAGTTATGTCATTCACTCGCAAATCTCGAACCATTAGCTTTGATTACACCATTAATGGATGTAACTTAGAGAAAGTAAAGTTTATTCGTGATCTTGGACTATATGTTGATGCAGCTCTACGATTTGATGTACATATTGATAATATGATTAGAGAAGCTAATAGATCCTTAGGGTTTATTATGAGAGCCGGTCGTTCGTTTAAAAATCCACTTGCGCTTAAATCGCTGTTCTATGCATTTGTCAGGTCTAAACTTGAATATGGCTCTGTAATTTGGAACCCGAAATCTAAATATCTATCAGAAGCAATCGACAAATGTCATAAGAAATTTTTAAAGTTTCTTCACTGGAAAACTCGCGGAGATTTTTTGCCACCGGGTTCGAATTACATTGAGCTATGCGAAAGATTTAGTGAATGGTCACTTCATGACCGCAGAAAACAGTGTAATATCATATTTCTTCTTAAAATCCTAAAGGGCTACATCGGTTGTCCCTACTTATTGTCTCAAGTGCCATTCGACGTACCAGCATATAATAGAAGATCTGATTCACCATTTTATGTAGTTGCTGCACTAGATAAAACTCCGATCTCCAAAATGTGTAATACACTCAACGCAGTTGTTAAAATAAGCACGACACATCTAGATCTAATTTACATGTCAATAAATTGCTTTGTTACAGCTATTGAAAATTATATACCCAGAATATAATAAGCTCTCTAATATTATTTAAAAAGAAACAAAAAATTTGTTTTCCACGAATTTTGTAATAATCCTTTAATTCGTCTGAGGACTGTTGGATTAGTTAAATAAATAAATGAAATGAATAAGTTCTTATTGAAAGTGTAATGTTCGTTTTTGTAAAGACTTGTAGAAACTTTACTGCATTTCTTTCTACATTTTTTTTACAAAAAAGTAGATGTTTTAGCAAAGAATTACAGTTGTCGAAATGTTGTACTTTCTTGTAACATTTTTTCTCACCAGGGTACATGTTTAAAAAACAATGCAATCATTTTTTCGTCAAAAGATTTTGTGGCCGGAAGAAGGTTCGATTGCTTTTTCAATGAATGACAAAGTATATTTTACTTTGTGCTGGTATACTACATGTATGCTACATGTTATGTTATGTATGCTACATATTTTAAAAATAATGCAATCATTTCTGCGTTAAAATATTTATATTATATTATAAATACTATACAGTGTTGAATACGTTTTTTTTTCAAGTCAAGATATCTTTTATTACAATAAGCAATAAGAATTGTATGGCAGACTACTTGATTAGACTACTTAGACTACTACTACTATTAGACTACTACTTGATTTGTCAAAAATTTTAGGTGACTTCCTGCGAAGGATTATAGATCGATTGATTGAAAAATAAGTTATCAGTTTTTTCCAAGGGGTAGACACAGGAATATAAAAGTTTCATATGCTTCCAACATTCCAACGATGTTTATGGAGAAAGTTCCGACTGAGTTCGAAAATTGAAATTTACAGTCGAGACCTGAGTTTCCAACCAGAAAAATATTTTTTGGATAATAGATTGATATCTTCATTTTTGGACGGCAAGCTTAAGTTTATGCAAGCATATGAGCGTATCTGTGTGATCCACTCATTTTGTTCATAAATAATTTTTGTTTAAAGCAAGCTTGTTGTGAACACTGAAATGTTTTGAGGTATTTTGTGCAAAACCCGTTTCCTCATTTGCATTCTAATGAGCATTAATTCCTGTGGATTGGATTACCTGCTAACCAATTATTGCGAAAACAATCATCCATTAATTTCAGAGAATTCGATCAAAAGGCCATGAATGTTGAATAGGATGGTCCAAAATTAGGAATTTTTCACGAATTTTAATGCATAGCCCGGAAATTCGTTTACATCTAAAACAATAAATAATTTTTTCTTAATTATATTTAGAGTAGGAGAAAAAAGAACAACAAATTTGTATCAACTCTATTGGACAAGTTTATACAAATCTTAAAAACCCAACGTTTCGGAAGTACATCATTTCCATCATCAGAGGAACCAATTTATATAAATCTGAAGAATGAAATAATAATCTTACTAATGTATCAATATGAAATCTTGCTATTCTTGTCCATCTTTTCTCACCCCATCCCTTTTCTAAATACTTTGGTACTCCTTCCTTTTTTATCATCTTATACCATACATTATATTTTGATTCCTCAATCATCCCCCATCTTTCTATTAATTGTCTTTCTCTCTCCCTTTTTTCCACTTCTTCATAGTTGACTCCAGTCCCGTCTTCTATATCTCTAGCCTTAAAGAACTCCCTCCTTTCTTCCTCCCATCTCGTTAATTCAATCGTCCTCCCTCTCCTTTCTTCTACCTCCATCAAACACCTCCTCGCTAACTCCCCTCCCTTTCCCTCCCATAGCATCGTCTCAAAATTCCATGCCCTCTTTCCTGCTCTAGTACTTAATTTATCCCTTTGCGCTTCTTCTCTCACCATATATCCCGGTGTCCTCCAGTCTACCCCCAGCGTCCACCTTATATACCTTTCTTGTAAACTTTCAATCTCTTTTCTTTCTTTCCATCCCCAGATCTCTGCTCCATAACCTAATACCGGCCATACCAGCGTATCAAATAACTACATTCTCCTTCGCCAATTTTTTTTAAATCTTCTTTTTCCTATCCCCCATATCTGTTTCATTACCTCTGCTGCTTTTTTGATCCTTTCTCTTATATGAGATCTATGATCTCCATTTGCTTGCAAGGTATATCCCAAATACTTAAACTCTTTCACTTCATCTAATTTTTTTCCCTTCCATCTCCCCATCCATTCTTTCTTTCTTCCCCCTCCTTTTCTGAACCTCATTATCTTCGTCTTTTCTACATTTAAATTCAACTTTTTTCCATCTAAGTATTTCTCTAATCCGGTAATTAAACCCGCCATTCCTTCTTCATCCTCTGCCATCAACATTATATCGTCTGCGTATGCCAGTGTATATATCTTTTCGTTCCCTATTCTAACTCCTCCCCACCCTTTTCTCTTCATTTCTTTTTGCAAGTCTGATATTAATATATTAAATTGAAGCGGGCTCAGAGAACATCCTTGCCTTACCCCTCTCACCAACCAGAAACTATCTCCCACTTGCTCTCCTACCTTTACCTTGCTTTTTGTCTCTCGCAAAATTTCCGATACTCTCTTTATTAATCCCTCTCTTATCCCCTTTTTCACCATAACTTTTTCTATCTCGCTTTGGTCTAATGAGTCAAACGCCGCCTTCAAGTCCACGAACACTGCTATCATTGCCCCTTTCTCCCTTTTAATCCTCTTATTTACTTAGTAGTTCAGAACATATATATTGTCCATTACCCCCATCGCTTTTCTAAACCCTGTCTGATTCGGTGGCTCTATCTTTTTCTCCAACACTTCTTTTTTCAACCTCTCCGATAAAACAGTCACATATACGTCATACAGTGTTGGCATTAGTGTCACTCCTCTATAATCTTTAACCTCCTTTCCTGTGCCTTTCTTCACTATTGGTATCACTACTCCTTGTTTCCATAACTCTGGCCACCCCTCTCCTCTCCATACTCTATTGCACATTATCCATGCCCATTCCTCTAATTCTGTCCCCCCATATTTCCATACTTCATTTGGAATCTCATCTATACCAGGTGCCTTTCCATCTTTCATCATCCCTAATACTTTGACTATTTCCTCTCTTGTAATGTCCTCCTCCTCATCTGTTTCCCTACCATCTCTCCCTCCTTTCCTAACTTTCCTCTGTACCCCACCTAGTAATTCCATAAAATATTTTTTCCATTCTATCATCTCAATATCCTGGTTTACTCTTTTCCTTCTTCTTCTCTCTTTATTTACCACCTTCCAAACCTCTTCTTCCGTCCTAGCCTTCTCTGCTTCTTCTTCAAACCTTTTATTTTCTTCCTCTTTTTTTCGATCACACAACTCAGTATACTCCTTCTTTTTTCTCCTATATTCTTCCCCACTACTTGTCCCTTTTCTCCATTTTCTTAATACCTTTCTCACTTCCTTCTTCTTCTGTTTACAATCCTCATCTCATCCACTTCTATCCCCTCCCTCACTAACTTCTTTTTTGCTTGTGCACTCTAATGCTCCTTTCATTTCTTCTACCATTATTTCCATTTCCTCGTTTAAATTTCCTTCCCCCATTTTGATCTTCCTGACTTTTTCTTTCAACTGTTCTTTACCTTCCATTTACCAATCCCCTCTTCCTGCTCTTTTCACTTTTGCTTCCTTTTTAGCGTTTTTATTACTACTCATTTCTCCCTCTACCGTCACTATTATGGGAAAGTGATCCGAATCTAGGTAGATGCCCACCTCTAGTCTCTTAACCTTCTCTCTTACTTCGTCGTCCACTACCACATAATCAATTACCGTTCCCCTCTTTCCGCCTGAACGCATAAATTCCCCTTCCTCATCCCCCTCTATACTTCCGTTTAGGATAAACCATCCCATCTCCCCTAGGCTCTTCAACAACTTCTTTCCCTCCCCATTCAGTATCTTGGCTTTGGATTTTCTCCCTCGCTCTCCATCCCATTCCCTCCCTCCTCTATCTCCTGTTCTCGCATTAAAGTCACCTCCTATTATTAGCCTACTCTCATGCTTATTTTCTTCCATCAGTTCTCTCATATCCTCTGATTTTTCCTGCATATCACCGTTCACATAAACCCCCACTATCTTCCACCTCTCTCCTCCCATATTTATCTCTTATACTATTAATCCTTCTTTATGTTCTTTCAACTCTTTTTTATCATTCTCTGTTAAACATTGATTCCTTACTCCCATTACCATTCCTCCCATTGGTCTGCCCTTTTTATTCTTCCTCTTTGCATTTTGTACCTGCCATTTGTTACCTCTTGGTAATCTCCCTCTTACTCTTTCCCATCCCTTTTCATCTAGCCACGTCTCCATCATTACAACTACATCCCATTGTGTCAAATTTCTCATAAACTCCCTATCCTTTCTTTCTAAGCCTGCTATATTCCAGTAGCATATCCTCCATTCTTCCCTACTTTCGTTTCTTGTCTCTTTTGATTTCTCACTATTTCTTGTTTCCTATCTCCTGTTCCTTTCTCTCCTAGTTTCCTGATACCTCATTTTTTACTAAATATTCCCTGTCCTCATCCCAATTCCACCATACACCTTCTATCTGTATTCTCCCATACTTAACCCATGTTCTTCTTCCTTTTTTTCTTTCCTCTTCCACTATTTTCCTTAACCTATACTGCATGTTCCTTTCTACCCATGTCAAATCATCCTCTATACTCTCCGAACTTCCATATAACATCCTCTTATTTGTCATCACTTCCCTCTTATGTTCCCATTTCTTCAGTTTCACTAGTGCAATTCTCTCCCCTCTTCGCTCTTCCCTTCCTACACTTCGTACTTCCTCTATCTCTACCTTAGCATCAATCCTTTTTAGTACTTCTTCCGCTCCTTCCCTCAGCTCCTTCCCCTCTAATCTTAGACCCTTTATCACTATGTTTCTTTTTCTTTCTTCTCTCTCTTTTTTTTCTATCCTTTGCTCTATTTTTCTCAGCCTTTCCTTCTCCTTTTTCCCACTCTCCCCACCTCCAAACTCACGGTTTGAGCTTTCAATTTTTGTTATTCTACCTTCCAACTCCTCTACCTTTTTCTTAGGCTCTTCCTTCTTTTCTAGTCTTTGCTCCAACATCTGCATCCTTTTCTCTAACTTTTCCTTGACTTCTTCCCATTTCCTCATTTCTTTCCTAAGTTCGGCCATTTCCTGTCTAATTTCTCTTCTCATTTCCTCCACCCTTTTCTCCTGCTTTTCTTCATACATCCCCATTACTTCTATCAACATTTTGCGCGTTTCTTTCAATCTTTCCTTTTCGATCTGATCTTTATCCTCAGCTCTGTCTCTTTCTGTCTCCTTAATTTTCTCATCCATTTTTGGATTTTTCAAGCTTGCCCCTATATCTTCCTTGTCTTCACTGCTTCCCCGCTCCTCTCTCTCCCTTTTAAAGAATGCCTCAATTGATCCCACGCTTTTCGCCCTCAATCTATCCTTTTCTACTGTTTTACGATACTTTCCCCTTGCCCTCCTCTCTTTGTTCTCCCCTTTCAAATCCTTTCCTAATTTCGTTATGCAGATGATACATTTTTAATTATTCCGAATGACAAAAATGAAATTACTATCAAAACTTTTAACTCCATTCAGAAAAGATCAGTATTTACAGATGAAATTGAAAAGAATACTATTAAATTTCTTAATATTAGCATCATCAAAAATGATGATGGTACCATCTCTTCTAATTGGTATCGCAAATCAACATATTCTGGCTGCTTCATTTTCTATCGAAACATCCATTCCAACAAAAAATAGCCATAAAGAACTTAGTTCATTCAGGTATTCTACTTTCGGAAAATAAATTTCATAATAACTTAAAAATATTAAAACATTATCTTTTCCTAAATAACATCCCACTAAATATTATTGATAAACAAATTAATAATATATTGAAAGAAAATAATAACAAAAACAGTACTAATAACTCTAATAGCATTATTAAAAAAGAATTTGATTCGAAAAGCAATACCACTATTCCATACTATGATAACACTTCTGAAAATATAAAGAGAGTTTTAAGAACGTACAAATTCGCAAAAAATTTCTCCTGAAGATTATTTTTTTAGTTATAAATTTTATTATTTGGTTGAAAATTTCACAATTTTCTTAAAAAGACATCCTTTTTTTGAAAATTCAAATGTTTTGTTAAAAATTCGTCTTTTTGAGTTAAAAATTCAACTATTTTCGTATAATATTAAACTTTTGTTTAAAATTCATATCTTGTTGCTCATGAGTCAACTGACATCTTTTTTGGATGAAAAATATTTTTTCTGAAAATTTGTCTAATTTAAAAGTTCATATTTTTTTAGTAGAAACATTGCATCTTTGTTGGACAAGAAGGCAACTGCTTTTTTTTTCGAAAATTCAACTATTCCCTATAAAATAAACTTTTTATTTAAAATTTGTATTTTTCTGTCGAAAAGTCTATTTATTGAGTAAAAATGTAACTGTTTTATTGAAAAGTCAACTCTTTTTTAAAAATTTGTCTTTCTGACTTCAAAATTCACCTGTTTTAGCAGAAATTGCTCATTCTTGGATACAAATGCTACTATGTGGTTTAAAATTCAACAATTTTGTTGAAAAGTCATATTTTTTAGTAAAAAATTCTGCTGTTTTGTTGAAAATTTAATCATTTTGTAAAAAATTTACTTCTTGGTTAAATTTAACATTTCGTTGTCGAAAATAGAATTGAAATCTTTTCTGGATGAAAATTCAACTCAATTTTCGGAATTTTTTTTTTCAAATTAAAATTTCATCTGTTTTAAGAGAAATTTCATCTTTCTTGGATGGAACTGCAACTTTTTGGTTTAAAATTCTACTGTTTTTTTGAAAATCCTACTTTTTCATGGAAAATTTACTTTTTGTTTAACATTCATATTTTGGTGTTAAAAAATAAAATGAAAGCTTTTCTGGTTAGAAGTTGAACTTTCAACAAAAATTGTCCTTTTTTCGATAAAAATTCGTTGAAAAAAGTTGGAAAAATTCTTTTTTTTTTATGAAAAATTCAATTTTCTTCGTAGAAACTTATTTTTTGTTAAAAAATTCATATTTTGATCAAGACTAGTCAACTGAAATCTTTTTTAACTGAAAATTCAACTATTTTTTTTTAAATTTATCTTCGTGATTTATAAATGCATCCGCTTTGTTAGCAATCGCTTTTTTTAATGAAAATGCAACTTTTTGGTTAATAATTCTTCTTCTTTCCTTGAGTATTCAACTATTTTATTTGAAAGATTTTGTTAAATCACTTTGTTGAGAAATAATTTTTTTAAGCGTTACTTTTTTAGTTGAAAATTCATCTATTTGGTTGAAAGTTCAACTATTTTGTTGAGAATTAATCATTTTAAATTGAAAATTCAACGACTTCTGTCAAAGTTAAACTAAATTATTAAAATTATTTTTTTGAAGGCTTATGTCTTCGGTTAGTAAATCAACAGTTTAGTGGAGATTAATCTTTTTTAGTTGAAAATTCTCCTTCTCTGGTAAAAAAAATAATCTTCTTTTTTGAAAATTTCATTCTTATTGGGTGAAAATGCATTGGTTTCATAGAAAAATAATTTTTGCTGAAGTCATATTCTTTGTTCGGAAATTCAATTTTTGTAGAGAAAATACGTCTTTTAGCTTGAAGATTCATCAATTTAGGTAAAATTTTATTTTTTCAGTGACGAATTTTCGTTTGTTAAAAATTCTTTTTTTTTTGGTTTTGAAAACTTTTTTTTTGTATAAATTCCATGTTTTTTGATTGAAATATAAACTATGACACTTTTTGTTGGGAATTTATATTTTAAGGTTGAAAAGTCAACTATTATGTTAAAAATGTAATTATTTTGTTGAAAATTCATGTATTTTGATCAAAGTAAATTAATAAACTTGAACATTTTAAATTTGTTTCTGAAACCATGTTTTATCCCCACTTGTGGGGTTATATTTGGAACCTGTAAATATCATTTTTTTCAAACAACAAAAAAAGGATTCATTACTTCTTCATAGAAGAAGGTTTGTAATGATCTAAATTTTGAAATTAACTTTTTGGACATATTTCAATGTAATTCGACTCCAGGATCTCAAAAATACAATTTGAGAAAAAAAAAATATATCTATCGTATTTGTTTGCGTCTTCGAGACGCTTTGATCGACCTATTATTGAACCTTTTATGACTGACCAGTACTGATTTATGAATTTTCAAAAAAAAATGTTCACTCTGTTTATATTAGAGAAACTTTTTTGATATTCAAATCCAACAAAATACGATTTCTAGTGTATTTATTCGCGTTTTCGAGACACATCAATCGACCTATTATTTAACCTTTCATGACTCACCAGTACTCATTTATGAAGTTTAAAAAAAATTTTGTATCCCTTTCATATGAGAAAAACCTTTTTGATTTTTTTAATTATGAGAAAAACTTGGTTCATATCAGGAATACTACAGTAATGTATGTGATATATTTGTTCGCGTCTTCGAGACGCATCGATTGCCCGACTGGAAAACCTTTCATGACCTACAATAACCTACGAATATCGATTTTAAGTTTCTTAACAAAATTATTACCTTTCTTTATAGAATGATTCTTTCAAAATTGGTAATATAAGAGTATTATATTTGATGTATTTGTTCGGGTCTTCGAGACCCATTGATCGACCTATTACTGACACTTTCATGACTCACCAGTACTGATTTATAAAGTTTCAGAAAAAAAAAAAAAACGTTTATTCTGTTTATATGAGAAAATATTTTTTGATATTCATATCGCAAAATACGATTTCTAGTGTATTTTTTCGCGTTTTCGAGACACATCGATCGACCTATTGTTAAAGCTTTCATGGCTCACTAGTAGTGATTTATGAAGTTTCAACAAAATGGTTCATTCTGTTGATATGAGAAAAACTTTTTTTATATTCAAAATCCAACAATACTATATCTAGTGTAATTGTTTCCATCTTCAAGCAGCATTGATTGACATATTATTGAACTTTCAATGACCTACGACTACCGATATATGAAGTTTCAAAAAAATGTGTGCATTATGTCTATATTAGAAAAACTTGGTTTATATAGGGAATACTACAGTAATGTATCTGATATGTATGTTCGCGTCTTCGAGACTTGTCGGATGACCTATTGACGAGCCATCTATGACCTGTTATCATCTATCAATACCGGTATATACGTTCGAAAAATTTATTGTTTATCTTGTGGAAATTAACAGTTTTTTAATATTATGAATACAACAGTAATGTATGTGATATATATGTTCGCTTTTGCGAGACGCGTCGATTGCCCAATTGAAAAACCTTTCATGACCTACCATAACTTGCCAATATGGCTTTTAAATTAAAAAAAAATTATCAACCTCGTTTTTAAAAGGATTTTTTTCCAAATTTGGAATATAAGTGTATTTGATGTAATTTTTCGCGTCTTCGAGACACCTGGACTGGTATCTATTTATACATCCGTATAGTACTTCACAGCAGTTTTTTATTTGAACAAAATTCTGGCCGATATGCATAAAAAAAAAATTTCATCACCCTAATTTTGAATCCATGACGAAAAGTCTGGCCCAATTTATTGAATGAGAAGTTGACTTTCATTTATCAAAATATAATTTTCTGCTTTTGAATTAGTACAAAATGTCAAAGTTCTAAATTGAAGATTACCTTAAGAACGAATTGAATGCTTCATGAAGCTCTGGAGAGTCGGATATCAAATTGACCGAATAAAAGGCCTTGGCGAATTTCCCTAGAGATAAAAACGTAAATGAAAAATCCGAGTTTTCCAGAGAGAGATGAAAATTTTAAAACAACAGGATGAACAAAAGACTACGTCGATTTACATTCTGCAAATGCTGAATGAGGGTAAAATACATTTATATCATGAATTTGTGGAATGCTTTCGCTGTCGGTTTTTATTTCGCAGATCGATCACTTGCTTTGACAGAAGTGAAAGAGAAGCAATAGCGCGAGTAATATGAAAAATCTACAGAATGCACAACTGTAAATATATCTCAGGAAAATATATCCTTTGTCGTAGAAAATAGAATTTTATTTAGATAAAATAACGTTTTCCTCTTCCGGTGAATACAGTAAAAAACTTTTCACTTTTCTGGTATCACAGTGAGTCTCCTATTTCTCTTTTCCCCTTTTTCCCCTTTCTCTCCTCTTTTTTATATTTTCTCTTTTTAGGGTTTTCAATGTTGTGAGATAATTATCTAAATTTAATCTTCAGAATTATATGTAAATGTGTTTTCAGTTTTTATGGAATGAGTTAAGAAGATTATAAATAATGGAAATGTTCAGAAAGATATAAGATAAAAATTATTTTGATGTTTCAATGTAAATAATATTTTCGATTGATTTTTATGTAATGAATGGATTAATTATGAATTTGAATTGTTTTCAATTCAGTCACATAAATTGATTATTTACATTAAGGTTATGTGATTTGATATTGGCGGCTATTTTCAGGATAGAATGTATTTTTCCTTTAAAATATCTCCATTACAATTATATAATTCTTTTAAATGTTCTTGATGCTGTGAAGTGAGTATCCCAATTCAATTTTCAAAATTATATGTGCATATATTTCGATTTCTCCTAATATTACTTTGAAAAGTTATTAATAATTCAAATTTTCAGATAAATATTAATTTTCTGGAATTAGTTAAAAGATGATTATTAAATTAAATTTAATAAAAGAAGAGACCAAATTTAAAGAAAAATATATATGAAGTAAAAGTTATTTGAAAGTTTCAATGAAAGTAATTTTGTCATACTTTTTATGTTGTAAACTGATTAATTAAGAATTAGCTGATTAATTTTTTTCACAATATCAAATGACATTAAGATTGAAATCAAATATTCTCTAATTAAGTGACATAAATTGATTATTTACTTTGAGATTATATAATTGAATGCTCGATATAATTTTCATAATAAAAGCTTATATTTAAAATAGCCCTATTCCAGTTACATAAATGTCCGATTGTTTCTGAAGTTGCGAAATGAGTATCTGAATTCAATTTTCAAAATGATATGTAAATATGTTTCGATTTTTTATAAAATTTGTATAAAAGGTTATTAATAAAATGATTTGATGTTTTTCATGTGCTGAACTTATTGATTATTTATTAGCTGATTGATTCTTCTTAAAATATTAAATTACTTAAAGATTGAATTGAAATTTTTTAATATTAACTAGCATGAATTGATTATTTACTTGAGGGCGATGTAATTGAATATTGGCTATCATCCATATGATGAAAGTTTATTTATTTTCAAAATACCTCTATTCCAATTATATCATTTCTGTAAATTTTCGTGATGTTGTGAAATGATTATCTGAATTCAATTTTCAAAATAAGGTTTTAATTTTCTTTGAAATTAGTTCAAAAGGTTGATAACAATGAGAATTCTTTCAGAAATAAAAAATGAACATTATTTAAATGTTTTAATGGGAATAATTGTTTATTGCTTTCTATTTTGGAACATGAATAATAATTAATGTTTGTGCTATTGTGGAATGAGCATCTCAATTCCGTTCTCACAATGCTATGTAAATATGTCTTATTTTCTTATCAAATTGATTTGAAATTTTAATCTTCATAACAATATAAAGTAAAGCTCATTTGAGTGATTCAATGGAAATATTTCTTCATTAATTTTTACGTTGTAAACTGATTAATTCTTCCAATATTAAGCCATATAATTATCGAATTTTTAATTTTATTTCGGGTGGTAACAGGAATTGATTACTGACAATAATATTATATCATTTAATATTTGCTATGATCTTTGCAATAAAAGTTTATTTATGTTTTATACCTCTATTACAATTGAGTAATCTAGCATGACATCATGGTTATGATAGGATAGGTGGAAATGTCAGGAAGGTTAACATAGTTGGCACATATTTACAATAAAATAAGATGAGCCAAAATTTCAGGTTGGAGTTTCGGATCGATTTGATCAGAATCGGGCACTATAACTTAAAATTTTGGATAGTTGATTTCATTTCTAGAAATTGAGAGGACTTTAACCGATACAAGGATAAAACATAATTGCGCAAATGCATGCTACACTTGAAAAATATTACTATTTATGGATTCATAACTTACTTTAACGTTTAGAATATTTTTTTCCAAAAAGTCGTATGCATTACCATGTAAGGATGTACTAACTATGTTAACCTTCATGACATTTACACCTATCCTATTATGTACAGTAGGGTGGTCCAAAAATGCATTGGGATTTTTTTTTTTGAATCTTCATCAGGACACCCCCAAAATTTGTTCGAATCCACCCAAAAAAAAATCCATTTTTTTTGTTTTGAAAAAAAATGATATTTAGGGGTGGCGCAAGCCCCATGAAGTTTAACGTGTATTTCCCATAAGAAAAAAAAACTTTTTTGTAAATCTTATTCAGAATCCTCAATATTATCTCAATCGAGTTGAAACTCAACATTTCTCTTCAAAATTAGCCATAGAATACGAATGAAGTATCACTTTTCAAATATCACCCCCATAAGTCTGTATTATAGGGTCCCAAAGAAACCCCATAAGTGAAAAAATGGGGTTTGCGAGTTTTTGGCGCTAATTATTATTTTTTTGCAGTTTTTTTTAATGCGAATTGTTTCTAATACATAAAATATGACTTTATACTGAAAATTATATATTTTAATGAATTGCTTAAACAATTTATTATGGTTTTTAGCAATTTTCTCATAGAATGGAGTTAGAAAGACGCGGTTTTTTCACAAATTTTCCATTTGTTGTCCAATTTTCAATTAGAGGGAAGGGATAGTTCATCAATGTTAAAAACAGTGATTGTTTAAACAATTTATTATAATTATAAATAATATTATATTTGAATAATGCTAGAAAGATGCGGTTTTTTCTGGCTTTTTGTCCAATTTTCATCTGTAGTGAAGTAATAATAAATTTAAGTTAACAAAATAATTGTTTAAACAATTTATGAAAATTATTAATAATATTATATTTGAATAATGCTAGAAAGATGCGGTTTTTTTTAAATTTCTGGCTTTTTGTACAATTTTCATTTAGAGTGAAGTAATAATAAATTCAAGTTAACACAATAATTGTTTAAACAATTTATCATAATTATTAATAATATTATATTTGAATAATGCTAGAAAGATGCGTTTCTTTAAATTTCTGGCTTTTTGTTTAATTTTCATTTGGAGTAAAGTGATAATGAATTCAAGTTAACAAAATAATTGTTTAAACAATTTATTATCATTTTTGGTAGTATTCTCTTTACTTAATTGGTAGAATGTTGCGGTTTTTTCTGAAATTTTCCACAGTTTGTCTATTTTCTATTAGGCATGACTTGATGATTAATTATATTTAGCAAAAATAATTGTTGAAACAAATTATTATTGTTTATGACTATCTTCATTCATATCGATTGTGCCCGATAGTTGCGGTTTTTGGCAATTTTCACCTTTATGTCCTTTTTTCACTTAGTAAGGTAATAATTAATTAAAGTTAACAGAAAAGTTGTTTAAACAATTTAATATTGTTTATGACTATCTTTTCTCAGATAAGTGCTAGAAAGTGGTTTTTTTTTACAATCATTCACTTTGCAACGCCTTTTTATTTATGAACAAGTAATGAGTCAACCACAACAAAAATGATTTTTCGAAAGGTATTCTTGTTTTAAGTGAATTATTTTTGCTATTTTCCAAATGCTTAAAAGAATTAATTTGAAGAAAAAAAGCTATTTTACACAAGAGGAAAAAGCAAAGAATTTTGAATATCTGTTTTATTTCAGAAAAATATATATTCACGAAAAGGAAAGAGATTATTTAAAATATAGTTTTCTCCCATTTTTATTTATTAATTTTTATTAATTAAGCAGGCGAAATAAAGTGAAAAATTTTAGAAAAAACCGCCACTTTCTAGTACTTATATAAGAAAAGATAGTTATAAACAATATTAAATTGTATGAACAACTTTTTTGTTAACTTTATTTAATTATTACCTTACTAAGTGAAAAAAGGACAGAAAGGTAAAAATTGCTTAAAAAGCGAAACTATCAAAAATTGCAAAGAGAATATTATTAACAATGATAATAAATTGTTTAAACAATTATTTTGTTAACTTCGATTGATTATCATTTCACTCCAAATGAAAATTGGACGAAAAGCCAGGAATTTAAAAAAAGCATCTTTCTAGCATTATTCAAATATAATGTTATTAATAATCATAAGAAATTGTTTAAACAATTATTTTGTTAACTTTAATTCATTATTACTTCACTCCGAATGAAAAGTGGACAAAGAACCAGAAATTTCAACAAAAAAACTACATCTTTTCAGCATTATTCAAATATAATATTATTAATAATTATAATAAATTGTTCAAACAATTATTTTGTTAACTTGAATTTATTATTACTTCACTGCAGATGGAAATTGGACAAAAAGTCTGAAATTAAAAAAAAAACCACATCTTTCTAGCATTATTCAAATATAATATTAATAATAATCATAATGAATTGTTTGAACAATCACTATTGTTAACATTGATGAACTATCACTTCTCTCTGATTAAGAATTGGACAACAAATGGAAAATTTGTGAAAAAACCGCGTCTTTCTAACTCCATTCTGTGAGAAAATTGCTAAAAACAATAATAAATTGTTTAAACAATTCATTAAAATTTATAATTTTCAGTATAAAGTCATATTCTATATATTAGAAACAATTCGCATTAAAAAAAACCGCAAAAAAATCATAATTAGCGCCAAAACTCGCAAACCCCATTTTTTCACTTATGGGGTTTCTTTGGGATCCTATAAAACAAACTTATGGTGTTGGTTTTCGAAAAGTGATATTTTATTCGTATTCTATGGCTAATTGTTAAGAGAAATGCTGAGTTTCAACTCGATTGAGATAATATTGAGGATTCTGAATAAGATTTACCAAAACGTCTTTTTTTTCTTATGGGAAATACATGTTAAACTTCATGGGGCTTGCGCCACCCCTAAATATCATTTTTTTTCAAAACAAAAGAAATGGATTTATTTTTGGGTGGGTTCGAACAAATTTGGGGGGTGTCCCGATGAAAATTCAAAGAAAAAAAAATTTCCCAATGCATTTTTGGACCACCCTAGTGTACACTCACATACACATATGCACATTTTTTTCAAGCATTTCAAAATATTGTTACTCACAGTTATATTTTCCATGTGTAATTTCGAATTCTCCGTTACCCCCCCCCCCCTAGCCCTCAAAAATCGTCATAAAAGCCTTCACCCTTTTCTCCTGACAGCGTGACGTAGTTGTTGGATAGCCCCATACCAGTAGGCTCAAACTTATGTTTCTCACAGTGGGTGGTTCTTAGTCTCCTTGGCTTCACAAAGTGATAAACAATCCAATGAAAGGATGATTATGTTGTTCCAAATGCAGACGTCCAGTATTGGGTTACATTTTAAATTAAGTGAAGCCTCTCTGGTGGCTGGGGTCTCGTTTTACCCCGCAGCTGGCACGTGGGGTTCGAACTGCCCTGCATCACGTTTGGATCCCCAGAAATGAAATCCACTTGAAACGCAATATATGTGTATAAATAACCACCCACTACTCAATAAAAGTCATTTTCATCCTCTCTCGTTTCTCATTTTCCACCGGTTTTTGTACTTCAATATATTTCTGAAAGCCTTCTGCCCTGCTGGAAGTGGAAATATGAAAAAAGATGGACGTTTTTTATGGGAACGGGTACCCGTAGAGAAATTGTCCTATTTGACCCCACTTGAAAGGGGATGACAAGGCCATCATCAGTATTTCTATTTTTAATTGAAAAATTATAAGCGGGCTTAAATGGGTTTTAAAATAGGGTCCTTCTAGAAATAATCGATTTTAACGATTTTAACGATTAAGAGTGATCAAAAGTTGAATTGGTTTGCATTGTTGCTTATTGTGTTAATTTTTTTCAATCGGATTCAACTGAGAAAATACACTTGCCTGCAGTGCGTCTCCTGCAGTTTTTGTTTGCAACACACATGACGCGCACGTGTTTATAGGATCACAATTAAATTTGTTATAATTCCAAAAGTTAATTCCAAAAGTGCGAGCGAAATTTCCAAGAGCCTCCACGGACTTTCTCGGCGAGTCTCCTTGCGATTTGCCTTTAGGCCACGCCTCCTGCGAACATTGGTCGGTGCGGACGTATCAACAGACAGAAGGCGTGACCTAAAGGCAAATCGCAAGGAGACTCGCTTTGAACTCTTTCGCGCTAAACCCCGGAGTTTTTTCTCCGTGTATGTAATAATAACTAATTTTACAAGATGATTCAAAATCAGTTCAAAATTTAAGAATTTCCAAATTTTAAGGTTGAAGATTAAACTGTTTGAATTGGAAATTCTTAGTAGTTAAACAAATGACAACGCAAGATTGAAACTTTATAAACTATTTAAAATTCTGAAATAACTTAAAAAAAAATTTCAACCATAAAACATCCAAAGAAAAAACAAGTTCATCTAAAAAACTTAGTTTTCAACAAAAGAGTTTTACTTTCAAGAAAATGATTTTATTTCCTACCGAAAAGATAAATTTTCCACTGAAATTATGAATATTCAATTCACATTGTGTTTTTAATTGTTTTGAAATATTTTCACTTCTAAATTATTCTTTAGTCTTTTCAAAAATTTGAAATATATTTCGAAGTAACTCGATTTTTTTCCAAATTAATAATGGTCCAATTGCCATTCATCATTCGAAAGAAATTTTTTAATCTGTTTAAATATTCTCTTAAAATTGATCTTTCAAAATAAAAATTCAGTTGAAATTTTCTCAGCAAACTTAAGAAACTTTTTTTATTTTTTTGAAACCTTTGAAGATCTCTAAAAAGCTTCGAAATTTTATTTTGAAATCTTCAGAAATCTAAATTTAGTTATTTATTTTTCGAAATCTTTTCCAGTCTTACATTAAGTTTGGATCTTCTCAAAACTGGTTAATATCTCTTAAACTAACTCAAACGTTTTCCAAATTGATAATTTCATATAGTTTTCCAATATTTAATCTTTTGTGAAATCTTGTGATTTTTTGTAAATATAATTTTGGAAGAATTTAGAATATTTTTAGAAACTAGGGCAGTCTGGCAAACCTGGGAGGGTCCTAACAAGCTTTCCCTAAGTAGGGTCGTCACCAAACACACTTTGCATCCTTCAAATGCTATCTTTTTTTTCTCATCCCTCGTGTTCTCCACATAGGAACAATTTTTTTCTATCCATGAATTTATCAGTGGTAATTAGAGCGGCCCAAAATTTTTGTTAGGGAATTTTATTCCTCTGAAACATCAAATTTGTTCGAATCAAAAAAAAAAAAAATAATAATAATAAGAACTTACTTTTTGTTTAAAAAAAAATTGATATTTACATAAAATATTACTTCGTACTGATGTATAGATGTTGATTGTTTCTTAATTTTCAGGAAATTTGGTAATTTATCATTTACAAAATGGTTTTTTCAATGTTTGTTTACTATTTATTCATAAATAAAAAGCTAAACACCAGTCAAATTTTTTTTAATAAACCGCAGCTTTCTAGCATTACTTTAAGAGGAGATATTTATGGACAATAATTTATTTTTCAAACAAATACTCTGTCAACTTGCATTTATTATGACTTTACTTTTCCACTTTTATTAATTATTGCATTACTCTGACTGAAACACCAAATTGAAAAAAGTTGAAATATTCCGACAAATCCCTGACTACCTCTATTTTTAGAGAAAATTGCTATAAACAATCAACAATTTTTTTCAAACATCTGCTCATCAGTAAAAATATGTCACTTATTAGAAACAATTTATACTGAAACAAATCTCAAGAAATAAGAATTGGGGCAAAAAATTCACCATACCTGATTTCTTAATTATGGCTGTTTTTTGAAACCCTATAAAAGCTGCTCATAGAAGTGCAATTTAACAAATAATTTTTGAACTATATTCCATTACTGATTGTGTAAAACACTGATTTTGCAAAAAACTATGTGTTTGTTTGGATTCGAAATTTGTAAAACAAAGACAACTTTAAAAAAACTACTTTAAAAGAAAGACTGGAATTCAAAACGAATGAGAGGATAGAGAAGAATATAACGGAATACGAAGATAGGGATTAAGAAAGAAAAGCAAGATTTAGGATTTACAAAAGGATAGACATAGAAAAACCTGGATGAAAATATTGAGATTTAAATATGAAGGTTGTTGAAGATTCAAAAAGAGATAAGGAGGAATTCAGATGGATACATGTCAAAAAATAGGATCAATATTGATACATTCTTTCGGTCAGTTTTATTATTGCAGAAGGGATACAGAAGTATTTACGGTGACAGGAAGATAGGAATTGAAAAAATATGCAGAATTTTAGATTGCTGAACGGATAGAAAAGAAGAGAGTTGAATTCCAAGGTAAGGGTGATCAAAGATTGAAGAAGGGATGGAAAAGGATTAAGATGAATGAGTGCAAAAAATGAGCATTGGTAAGTTAAACATATGATTCTGATATTTTCTTCAACATCAAGAATTGAATTAACATTAACCAGAACATCAGAGACACTGTTATCCTTAATAAACCAAATTACTATAACAAAATGAAATTTATATTAAATGATAACACAACTTTTAAAAAATTTATTATAACCCCCTAAAATCTATACAGAATAAAACTTTTGTTAAAATTAACAAATAAAGACTAAAATGTTTTTCAGGCTCTAAAATAGAGAGACAAGATCTTATTACATAAAATACTGATCTGGCTAGCATTTATGGACTTTCTAAAATTCATAAAAATGATTTTCCTTTGAGACATGTTGTTAGCATTATTAGTTCTCCCGTATATAATATAGCTAAGGTGTTTAATAATATTTTAGATTATGCTCTTCCTAAACCTAAATCTTCTATTAAAAATGTTATTGATTTGAAACAAAAGCCGGATAAAATCATTATTCCTTCTGATGACATTATGGTCTTTTTTTTATGTAACTTCTCTCTTTACTAACGTTTCTGTAGATTTGGTTATCAATAGTATTGAAAAAAGATGGTCTTATATTAAGAAAGTTACTGCCTTACCTTTGGATAAATTAAAAAAAGGAATAAAATTGCTAATGAATAACATTTTCAATTCAAAAATATTTATTAAAGACAAATTTTTGGAATTCCCATGGGTACTCCTATATTAAACAATTTAGCTGACATGGTAATGCAAGTTTTAGAATCCGAGATTTTCAATAAACTAGACTTTAAAATCCTTTCCTATCTTCGTTATGTAGATGACACATTCTTAATTATTCCTGAAGACAAAATTGAAATTACTATCAAAACTTTCAACTTAATTCATGGAAGATTACAATTTACAGTTGAATAAGAGAATAATGATACTATTAACTTTCTCAATATTAGCATTATCAAAAACGATAATGATACCATCTCTACTAATTGGTTTCGCAAATCCACATATTCGGCCGCTTACTAAATTTTCTATCAAAACATCCATTCCAACAAAAAAACTATTATAAGGCACTTGGTTGATTCGGTTATTATACTATCTGATAATGAATTTCATGATGATATCTTAAAAATAGTGAAACATTATCTTTTCCTGAATAGCTTTCCACTAAAGATTATTGATAAACAAATTGATGATAGATTTGAAGAACTCAATGATAAAAACAGAATTATCAACTCTAACAACACTAAAAATGAATGTTTTGATCCTAAAAGAAATGTCACTATTCCATACTATGGTCAAATTTCTGAACAGATAAAAAGACTTTTAAAAACTTATAAGATTAACACTACCCTTAGTATTAATTCCAAACTTGATAAAATGATAAATTTAGGCAAAGACCAATCAGGAATCTTTGAAAAAACTAACGTTGTTTACCGTTTCTCTTGTAATCGTGGCAAATGTTATATTGGACAAACAAAAAGAAATTCACACATTAGACATAAAGAACACCAAGCTAGTGTTAGATGAAACTACAATAATGTTCTTAACGACCATTTATTTAATAATATGAATTATAATATTTCTCACTTTTTCCTTTAGGATGAGATTGAATTTTTACACCAAGAGAATCATCCTATAAAAAGTACCTTTGCAGAAATGGTTTTTATTAAAAAAGAACTAGATAATTGTCTCCATTAAATCACTGTTCTTGACCATCTTAATGAATCTTACAATTCTCTTCTAGAATTCTTTTTATGAAATTTTTAATAAATTCCTACAATTGAGTTATTTTCTTGAACTTTTATACAATATTGAATACAATAAAATTAACTTATCTTGCATGTTCCTACTTTTTGAATAACTGTTTTTAACTCTTCAACTGTTATATTACTTTTAAAATTTGGGCGCCTTTTTCTTTACTTCTACTGTATGTTAGGTTAGTTGATTTTCCTTGACAGTCATTTTGGAATTTGGAAGTCATCTTTATGGTAGCATGATGCCTTTTTACGGCAACTGTAACTTTCTATAATTTGAACATAACCTCTATTTTTATTATGATACTCATTTGCTCATCAATTTTATAATTTACTTTACAGAAAATTTATACATTATATTTTATTCGACAGCTGTCGATGTATTCTTCAAAATTACTACTGACTCTTTGAATTGTTTTCAATTATCAAACTCTACTACAGGAATGATAGGACTTTCGTTACTATTTCATAAGTTGATTATGTACACTTTTATTTTTAATTGTCCATATCAATATACCAATAGATTATTATTACACCTTTTTAGATTTATATAATTTGGTTTCTCCCATTTTGGATTCGCGAAAGTTGAAACCTCTTATATTGGATAAAGGGTTTGTGAATCAAAGTTACGGATGATCATATATTGAAGAAGAGATAGGAAAGGATTTAGGTGGATAAGTTTAAAAAATAAATGCTGATAATTGGGAAAAGACAGGGGTAAAAAGATTGGAATTCAAAAGGATAAGAGTAATAGTAGATACAACAGAAAAAATTGATATTCCAGAAGAGATAGAACAGAATTTAAGTGGGTAGGAAGATAGAGTTCGAAACACATGAGCAGGATTTAAGTTTGCCAAAGTGATAGAAAAAACAAACTTGGATAAAGTGATTGGGGATTACAGATAAGGTTGGCTGAAGATTGAGAAAAAGATAGACAAAAATTCAGGTAGATAAGTGCAAAAATATATGCGGATATTTTTTAAAAGGACAATTAAAAACATAATATTAAAAAGACAATGTGCTTGAACTTTCTTATCATAATGGTAATTACATTGTTTTCCGTTATTGAAACAATTTTTTTAATGAGTTTTCGCTTTTAATTTTTAGTAAAAGTGTCCATCCTCAATATTTCGGAGATAAAACGGAGAGAGAAAAACAAATTTATCCTTCTGCTGGTATGTCGAGAAGGGAAAAGTTATTCCTTCAAAAGTCTTTAATAAATACCATCAGCACCATACTAATTTTGATTGTCAAACATCCATCGAACAGTTTATTACCAATTGATCTTTCAAATTCAAAACAAAAGTTGCAGATTTTAAATTAGTTTCAAAAATTGTTTGAAAAACAATTAGTAGACATTATTCGAAATTAATTCTGAAAAATTAAAAAGCAAATTTTTAAAATGTATTTTTCCTTTTTGAAGTATTGTTAACTTTGCATTTTTATGAAACTGTCAAATATTTATAATTGAAAACAAAAATCCATCTCAAAAACACAACAAAAAATTATTATTTCTATCAATAATCCATCCAAATTGTTTAAAAGCAATTTGTTTTCTTTAAGAAACAACTTGTTCTTCCAAAATTCAAGAAAGAATTTTAAAATTTCAATTAGCTTAATTTATCAAATTGAATAAAAGACGCTACTAAAAAAGAATTTCTTTTCACTTAGTTTGAAAAAAAATTGTATATGACCAAAAATTATTTTAATTTTTAAATTTACACACACTGGTAAATTTGAATGTTTCAACATTTGTCAAGAGCGACTGTACCGTACAGAACCACCCTGAGAAATGATTTCATTTTGATAACAGAAGAAAGAAAATATTTGAAATTAGAAGATTTTTGGCTGGTACGTATTTTTTATGAAACGTATTAGAAAGATTAGGAATTAAAACGATATGAGAGTAATTGTTTATTGCAAAAAAAAATTCAACATTTGGTATTCAAGCTAAAAATATCGGGATTCAAAGATAAGGTTGATTAAAGATTAGAGGAGAAGATTAGCATGATATTAGATTTAAAAAAAAGGATTGATCGTATAGATGTAGCATAAAGACGAATACATTGTTTTTATGCTATTTTAATCTTCAAGATTAAAAATTATTCGAATGAATAGAAAATACTATCTGTGTACTTCTACAGGTAAAAAAATTGAATGACAGTTTAGAGGCGTCTTTGATAAAAAGTACTGGGATACAAAAGGAACTATTGATTTCGCAGAAGGGATTGAAAAGAATGTACGTGAATAGGAATTTAGAGATTGAGAAATATAAGCAGGCGTTATGATTGTCAAAAGAATAGAAAAGAAGAGGTAAAGAGATTGGGAATCAAAGGCAAGGATGATTAGAGATTTAAGAAGAGATAGAAAAAGATTCAGCTAGATAAGTCCAGTAGTAGATGCGGATAAGTGGCAGACAGACAGAGATAGAAAGTTTGGGAATTCGAAGGATCTAAGAGAAATTTTAGGCTGGAAAAAAATCTGAAATGTTGGGTATTCAGGATGAAAAGATTGACATTCAAAGATGAGGCAAGATTAAAAAATAGGGAGGAAAGGATTTAAATGGGAAATGTACAAAAAATAAATATAGATCAGTTATGGATAAACAGAGATAGAAAGATTTGGATTTGAAAGATAAAGAGTGGTAGTAGATTGAAAAATATAAAAAGATTGATTGGATAGAAGTAGAATAAAGATGGATACTTCTGGTAGAATGGAAAAATACATGGCAGTTTGAAGGCATCTCTGAAAGAAGACTAAAATTCTGAAGGAATGATTGGTATTGTGAAAGAGAAAGAAAAGAATTAGGTAGATGAGAAGATAAAGATTGCGAAATATAAGAACGGTTTAAGAATGCCAAAAGGATAAGATAGAAGAGACTTGGTTGAAGAAATTGGGAATTGAAGGAAAGCGTGATTAGAGATTGAACAAGAGGTTGAAGAAGATTCAGATGGGGAAGTTGAAAAACAGATAAGGATAAGTGGTAGATAGCCAGGGACAGAAAGATTGGGCATTAACAAAATATAAGAGTAATTGTAGATTGAAAAAAAATGATTGACGATTAGGTCTTCAGGATTAAAAGATTGGTATTCAAAGCTACAAGTAGATAGAGATTAAAGAAGAGATAGAAAAATTGTTATTTAGAAATATGAGAGAAAACAAAGTGTTGGATTTTCAATTCAGTCCTACAATCAATTCATAAAAAATAAAAAAATAAATCGAGTTCAAATTCCCTTTTATTATGACGTTCCGGCCTCATCTGTGGGCCTTCATCAGAAATAAGCATCTGTTCTGAGAGTAGTAATAATTATTAATGATAAAAAAATTAATCCAAAAGAATATAGATAAATTAATGACACTTCCTATTAAAGGTAGTGGATAATTATTTTGTTGCAAAGTAATTTTTAATTGTTCTAAGTTTTCTTTTCTAAAATGATGTCACTTAGTTTAATACATGTATCAATTAGGCCTTTGATTAATTGAATTTTCTGACTAAATTCATGATAAAAATAGTAATTCAAATATTGGCCAGACCATGACGGTTTTTTGAACCAATTAGTAATTAAATTTCCTTTCTTAGTTTTTGTGATAAACCGATCTACAAAATTTAGAGTATTATTGTTCTCTATTTTCAAAGTCATCTGTTGAGATTCATCTATAATTGAAGGTGTTAATTACTTCATGGGTTTTATCTGAACAAACAACAATAAAAATATCGTCCACAGAACTTTCAAATAAAAGTGGTTTGGAGCTCCAGTTAGATAAGGCTCTATTTTCAACATCTTCTAAAACAAGATTAGATGCAGTAGGTGATAAAGGTGATCCCGTCAGACAACCAGAAACTTGTTTATAAAATTTTCGAAAGAACGAAAAAACAGTATCATTAAAAACCGTTCCGACCAAAACTAAATCCAAAGGAATTTGATCAAACATAGATGCAATATCTAGTGAAATAAGTAAATGTGTATTAGAAACGTTAAAATTATTAATGTTTTCTTTAAAGCTCCAACTATCTCTTATAAATGAATCAGTTTTTTCAGATACTATCTTTAAGAGATTAGATAAGAATTTTGCTAAATTGCAAGTTAGAGAAACAATAGCAGAGACAATCTCCATTTCAATTATGGTTTGTGAATTTTGGGGAGGGCTGTCAAACAACCATCGCTTTACAATTTTATAAGCTAAATTTTATTTACGTATTAACTTTTTTATATGAAGTTTTTATTATTCTGTGAAATATTTTGAACAGTTCATTTGTAATTGCTATGATTGCTTTATGATCGCTGAAGGATAGGAAAGAAGAGACTTGGATAAAGAGATTGAGAATCAAAGGCATGGACAGTTATAGGAGGATTGGGAATTGAAACGATATAAGAGTAATTGTAGAGTAAAAAAAGATTGAAGATTAAAGATTGGCTACTCAAGATAAAGAGATTGTGATTCATCGATAAGGGTAACTGAAGATAAGAGAATAGATAGAAAAGGATTTAGGTGAATAACTTCAAAAAATAGATGCAATCAGTGGTAAATAGGTAGGAATAGAAAGGTTGGAATTTCAAAGGATACTTTTGATAGTAGATTGAAGAAGGAGAAAAGGATTGATCGGATTGAAGTAGGATGAAGATGGATATATTATTTCTTTTCATTTTACTTCTGAAGATTAAAAAATATTCAAAAGTATCCTCTGTTTCAGAAGGAATTATAATCTTGCAGGAGAGATAGAAAATAATTAAGTGGATAAGAAGATAGAGATTGAAAAAAATAAGCAGGCTTCATGATTGCTAAAAGGATAGGAAAGGTGAGACTTGGATAAAGAGATTGAGAATCAAAGGCATAGACAGGGATAGGAGGAGTGGACAATAAAAGGATATATGAGTGATTATAGACTGAAAAAGATTGAAGATTGGGTACTCATGATAAAAAGATTGGGATTCAGCGATAAGAGCAATTGAAGATAAAAGAATAGATAGAGAAGGATTCAGTGCAAACAATGATTTGGTGTCTAAAACCCAGTTAAAAGTATAATTTTTTCATGCGTACTGTAACTGAATCTATAATCGAGTCCACGCCTAGAAAAAATACCTCTAGTAAATTGTTTAAACATAATAATCCGGTACCTTGGTGGGATGCAGAGTGTGACAAAGTCAAAAGATTGAGACGTGCTTCCTGAAAATAATGGAGAATCAGCAATGAGGTTTTTGACCTAATCTCATACAATAGATTGGCAGCTCTATCTATGCCCAAATGCCAAAACAATGAACTTATAGAAAAACACTTCTCTTTTGTTGAATTCAATACTGCACTTGACTTCAAAAATGTAAACTCCTCGCCCGGTATGGATAGCATCGATTTTGAAATCTTATCTAACCTCCCTATCAAATTGAAACTGATCCTTCTTGATATCTTTAATCAAATGCATGAAAAGCGACGGCAATAGCTTTCGTCCTATCTCTTTAACCTCGTGCTCGTGCAAGCTTTTCGAGACAATGATTAAAAACAGAACACAATGGTGGGCTAAGAAAAATGACTGGATACCCCCTAGACAACACGTTTTTCGCAAAGGCGACTCTTGTACCGACAGCCTAACAAGTCTAACTCTAAAAGTAGAAGAAGCCTTTTTAGAAAGAAAGGAAGTGATTGCGGCTTTTTTAGACGTCCGCGGAGCCTTTAATAATGTACTAATTGAAACAATTCCTAGTGTCCTTGCCCTAATGGGCTTCCCTGAATCTCTCATCCTATTTATCAAGTTTCTCACCTTCGAGAGGAAAGACTTTACCAAAACATTGCTTCATATACCAAATTTAAATCTGTCAAACGTGCTAAAAGTATACTGCAAAATGCCCTAAGAAAAATGCAAACAAATCTCAGTCACCTCGGTCTGGAACTTGCGCCTGAAAAAACCGTAATCATCCATTCCAATAATAAAAAATAACTCCAGGTACCACAGAAATCCAAGTTGGTAATTATAAAATTTAGTCTAGAGAATCAGTTCGATTCTCGAGTGTTATTTTCGATTATAAGCTTACTTTCCTTCGACAAGTCAATGAAGTACACAAAAAATGTTCAAGAGCTTTGAATATTATAAAGTTCCTTTGTGGCACCTGGTGGATCGCTGATCCTATGACCCTCATCTCTCTTTACAAAAGCTATCTCAGATCGTTCATTGACCACGCAAACTTCATTTACTTTCCTACTCGTATTAAGCAAATAGAAAAATGGGAAAGTAATCAATACTCTGCCGTCAGGAGCGCACTTGGCTATAGAATTGGTACCCTCAAAAATATATTGTTAGCTGAATCAAAGTTACCTATTCTGTCTCTGCGCGCCATTCATTTATGCAAAAATTGCTCAATCAAAATCTTCTCAAATCTCGAGACTCAAACTCTATATTCCATCAAAACCTATTGCAATATAAACAAAAAGAAAAAAATAACAATCTATACTGTTATGATTATGAAACACTGTTCTCCATACTTCCAGTAGACACGTCACTCGGAAAACTACTAAAAATAGCTTACAACCCGGATGAAATTATTGACGAACTTATTGTAAAAAGCGATGCGGTAGCTGTGTACACAGATGATGATAAAACTAACTCAGGTGTTGGATTTTCTTGCTTTTCTCCCCAAGCACATGTTGCTATAAATCACAAAATCTCTTCATCTTCCTCCGTTTACACTGCAGAATGCATCGCTTTAAATGAAGCACTCCCGATAGTCCTACAAAATCAAAATCGTAACATATGTATTTTTTCAGATTACCTGAGTGCTCTATTATCTTTACAAAATGTTGGCCAAAGCTGCCACAAACTTTGATCAAGTAAGCGTTAGCCGTTGTCCTTTTTATGAAAAGTATAAGCTCGAATGCAAATTACAAACGAAGGTTATTCTTACTAATCAAGTTAATATTACAGTCAAAATTCACTTTGAAAATTGTTTTGAAGACAAAAAATCCACTTGGTTTGCTAGTTTAAACCTAGGTCGTAAATTTATTACCTCTATTTCGCGCATCAGAGCCAATCATTATAATTTGGCTGCATCGTTAGCCAGATTAAATATTGTAGTTCTGAATGCAAATGTAAGTTAGCTGATCAGGATATAAACCACATTCTTCGGCAATGTGTTCTATATGAAAAACAGATAAACTTGCTTCTTAAAAATCTTCGTAAGCTTGGGTATTCTCTTTCTCTAAATGTTGAATCGATTGTGGCTACACCTCATATCAACGCATGTAAGTATCTATTGTAAATAGTATTCACTTGAAATCTTATGTAATTGAAATGATAATGATAATGATAATGATAATTGAAATGAAACCCTCATGGGTTTCAAAAGGCTTAATAAAAAAAAAAGTGCAAAAAATACATTCAATAAGTGGCAAATAGGTAGGAATAGGAAATTTGGAATTTAAAAAGATAATATTGATAGTAGATTGAGAAAAAGAAGATAATTGATCTATTGTCCATAATACTAAATAGTTTTTGCTCAAACTTTAGAAAAGGATAAGAAACATAAAAAACGATCGTCAAAGCCTTGCTATATTTTTTTATAATTAAAAATGTGATTTCTCTTTCACCAACATAATATATTACGTTAATGAATTAATATTTAATTAAATTCCTCTCTGTTCAGAATAATTGCATCATTGCTCTTCCGAAAGGATAACCCGAAACTAAATTCAACAACACAACATTATATTATTAAATTTGGTGTGTTTCATTATGTTCTCTTTGCCAAAGGATTCAAATCCAATAATGGAGTTTTAAGTCGCTTAATTGAATAGCAGCGGAAATGTTTCTGTCGCGTGTTGCAAACTATACAAGTTGGCTCTTAATTAAAGTTCAGCACTCGACAGATTAGTTTGCAAAGTTTGGAATTTCTTGTTAAATAATGAAGATCTGCGTTTTACCCTTTCGAAAGATATTTCTATCAAACTCAATACAGTGATATCAAATCTCTCTAGTTATGAATAAATCAAATAATGATAATAGTCCTCTAATTCATTAATTTGAAGTTAGCTGAAATAGTGCGAATAACTCTTCAATTCAAATTAAATCTCTTTTTTCGGAATAGTTAAAAGCAAACTCGATTGTCTCTTAATTGAAACTAAACGAAAAGGTCTTTTAAGTTTTTTCAAAAAGTTCTTAAATAAAAAGAGAATTTTATTTCTCAAAATCCAATAATGTAAAATTAAAATTTTCATAATTAGAAAGTATCAAATTTAAACCTTCAGAATTAAACCTTTTCTGATACATCAATTGTAAATGGGATCTTTTTGAATACCTATTATTGATTTCGTATTGGAAATGTTTAAAAGTGAATAATTAAAATTTAACAATATTTGAAGAATTTCAGTCTGAAGGTTTTAAATTTCATTTTTTTTTAAATTCTTATCATTTCAAATTAAAAAAACTGAATAATATAAAATCTGAAGTGATTATAATGAATTAATGCGAACAGCTGACAATTCTTTTTTTCAAATAGTATCTTAGTTTGAAGCCCTTTAAGTGGCACTTATTCATATTAGAAGGATTTTAATCAGTAATAAATTATATTAATAAAATTTTACGTGTTTCAATTTTTCATTTCTAATGCCATAAAATTTATAAGATGTTTGGTTTTAATGCTCTGATTTGTAGTTTATAAACTACATGCTTCTTTGTTCTTGACATTTATATTTTATTATTATAATGATCAGCGAAAAAGAGATTTAGACGTTTTTCGTCTAATATTCTGACAAATGATCAATAGACTTACGAAGTTTCTTATGGACGAATTTTCAATTTTGACGGAAAATTTAAAAATTAGATACAGAATTTTAAAAATGCGGATAAAATAATGAAAAAAATGACACAAATAATAATTTTTCTAACTTATTTAGAAGTTTAAGGCTAAATTTTAAGGAATTAAAATATTTTTTAAACTCAAATGAATGCAATTTTTTTATGAGACCAAAATTCATGAAGGTAGATTTAAAAAAGATTTAAAAATTATGAAAACGAGTTTTAATAGACGTGAATAAGATTAATAAATTATCTTCATAATTTTTTGAACTTTTAGGGTTTTAAAATTCGTGAATAGCTACCGAAAACCAACTTCTTTTTCATTTTTTTTTTTTTTTCATTTAACATTTCGATTTTTCGTTTAAAATTAAACATTTATGGTTGAAGATTCAACCATCGAATTTTACAATAAGGAGATATATTTTTTTACTTGAAACTTAAATTACTTGGTTGCCAGTTAGATTCATTTGTTAAAAACTCATTTTAATAGTTGGAGATTCATTTCTGTTGTTGGATATTTTTTTTTCTTTCTTGGTTGAAAAATGATTTTTTCAAAACAAAATTCAATTATTCTATTATCTGTGGAAAATTTATTGTTTTCAGTCAATAACTCAATCATTTCTTTATAAATTTATGTATTTTGTTGTAAATTCGTCTGTTTTTTGGTGAAAAATAAATCTTCTTAATGGAAAATTCAACCACTTGAATAAAAGTCAAACAACTTTGTTAAAAAATCAATTTTATAATTCAAAGATTCCTTTATTTGGTTGCAAATCTACTATTTTCTTTAAAACGCTTTTTTTCGGTTGACAATCCATTTCTTCAACTAAAAATATTACTATTCTATTTCTAGTTAAAAACTGATCAATCTTAGTTTCAAATTTCACTATTTAGCTTCAAAATTGAACTGTTCTGTTGAAAATTCGTATGTTTCAGTTGAAAACTCAACTATTGAATTTTTTATGCACAAAAAAATATTTTCTGGTTTAAAATTCAAATACTTTGATTTAAAGTTGGACCATTTTGTTAAAAATTCATTTTATTGATTGAAGATTCATTTCTTCAGATGAAAATTTTACTATTTTTTTGAAAATTTGTTTTTTTTTTATTAGAAATTTTTTTAAACTGAAAATTCAACTGTTGATCGTTCTTAGTTGAAAATTCAACTATTTGATTAAAAATTCATTTTTTTCGTTGTAAATTCGCCTTTTTAGGTAGAAAATTAATCTTCTTGATTGAAAATTCAACTACTTGGTTCAAAGTTGAACTACGTTTCAAAAATTCATTTTATTCATTGAAGATTCTTCTCTTTGGTTGCAAATTTTACTATTTCGTTGAGAATTCGCTTTCATTTTGTTTAAAAGTCCATATTTTTTAACTAAAAATTTAGCTTTTCCATTTTTTGTCAAAAATTTATCGTTTTTAGTTTAAAATAAAACTATTTATCTCGAAAATTTAACTGCCTTGTTGGAAATTCTCCTTTTCGGATTGAGAATTCTCTTATTTTCGTGAAAAAAAATTCACTCATTTGGTTGAAGATTCACTCTTTGGTTGAAAAAAAACCTTCTTGTTAGAAATTCGTATTTCTTGGTTAAAAATTTAACTGATTTTGAATGAATGGGACTCAAAGTGATCAAATTTTTGTCAATCATCCTGTAACGTTATTAATTTCCACTTAAAATACTATTTTGTTCAGATCCAATCCCACAGCTTGGATTTGTTTGAATTAGTTGAAAAGAAGTTAAGAAGCATAAAATATTGTCTGATGTAGTTTAAGAATGAATACTTAATAATTTTATAATAATTTAATTATAATCTTGAACTAGTATCTAAAATTATTTTGCCTTCCAGCAGGGTTTAAAGCTAATTTTTGTAAATATTTGAATGCTATTAAAAAAATTAAATTCGTATGTACTTTTTCTAACCCACGCTTCCCAAATTCAGTAATCTAAGCCTTTGAACAGACGAAAAAAACGTGGATGATACTGGAGTTGATGTTGCTAGAATATAAATACGGCTTCAAAGTCAATTTTCAAAAATATTCGAATACTTTTAAAAAATGAATCAAATTCGTATGTACTTTTTCTAACCCACGCTTCCCAAATTCAGTAATCTAAGCCTTTGGATAGAAGAAAAAAAATTTGGATGATGCTCGCGTTGATGTTGCTAGTATATAAATACGGCTTCAAAGTCAATTTCTTAAAATATCTGGATACTTTTAAAAAATAAATCAAATTCGTATGTACTTTTTATAACCCACGCTCCTCCAGTAATCTAACGAGGACCAAAGTTGGAAGGAATGCAAATTTCGAGATGAACGTTAACCCAGTTGATTAGTTTCAAGCTGGAGTTAAGTGTGCTACAGCCTAAAGCAATAAATCATGATTTTGAGGTAATCAGCTGCATTGCGTGCCACGTTTATGTACCAAATTGATGCACGCAGTTAAATTTTACGCTTTGATACCTCCGGGCAACAACAATCAAGATTGTATGATTCTGTTCCCACAAAAATAGCAAAAGCTTCCTTTTCCTTTTTCTTTCACTTCTCTTCTACCTCAATCTTGTCATTTTTTCATATTTACTCTATCACTTCAATTTTTTTAGCCACTGCTCTGCAGCGAATCCATCTTCCTTTAAAATCTTTACTAAATTCTCTTACCAGCTTCCTTTATCTTCCATTCCTCTCCTACATCCTTCCCGCATATGCTCCCATGATCTTCTCATTCAAAGATTCTGCACTTTCTGTTCTCTTTCTCTTCTCAATACATTACTTTCCTTACCTCTTTTCCTAACTCACATCTTGCTATTCCAGTTCACCTTTTCTCTCCCTATTCTTCTTCTAATTACTTTGGTACCCCTTTTTTATCGTATTAAACTACTTATTACGTTTTAGTTCCTCAATCATCCCCTATATTTCTATTAATACTCTTTCTCTGTCCCTTTTCTCCTGTTCTCTATTGTTTACTAGTCCCCTTTCCTGTATACCTAGGCCCAAAGAACTCCTACCTTTCTTTTTCCCATATCGTTAGTTCTACTGACCTTCCTCTCCTCTCTTCTACCTCCCTTGAACACTTTTCCTCTCACTAACCAGTAACTATCTCCTACCTAATCTGCTACCTTCTCCCTGCTTTTTTTCCTCTGAAAATTTCCTATACTCTCTATCTCTCTATTAAATCCTTTCTTATTTATTTTTTCACCATAACTTTTTCTAATCAAACTCAGTTCATCACTCCCATTCCTTTCTCAAATCCTGTCTGATTCAGTGGCACCATCTCACTTTCCTAAACACTGTCTGATTCAGTAGCACTATATTCCTTTTCTGAACTTTTTTCCTTAAGCTCTTCGCTAAAACAGTTACATATAACTAATACAAAGTTGGTATCGACCTCATTTCTTTACAATCCCTAATCTCCCACCTTCACCTATTTTCACTACCGGCATCACTACTCCTTCCTTCCATAACTCTCACCACCTCTCTCCTCTTCATACTCTACTGTACTTTATTCATGCCTATTCCTTCGACCCCCCCACATATTTCCAGACATTATTTGAAACCTCATCTATACCAGGTGCCTCTCCATCTTTTAGTATCCCTATTACCTTGAATATTTGTTTTCTTGTTACGTCCTCTTCCTTGTCTATTACTTTACCATCTTTTCCTTCTTTCCTGACTTTATTTTCTAACAACCTCCCCCTCTCTTTCTCTGATGACTATATTTAAAACCTCTTCTTCCCTCTGAGCCTTCTCCGACTCTCCTTCAAGCCTTTTATATTAGTCCTCTTTTTCTGAACACACATCTCAATATACGCCTTTATTATTCTCCTATATTCGTCTCCACAACTCTTCCCGATTTTCTGAATTCCTTTTTCACCTCCTTCTTCCTTTCTTTACATTCCTCATCCCATACCCTTCTACCCCTTCTTTCACTAACTTCTCTTTTGCTTGCGCCCGCGTATATTCTTTTCATTTCTCGTATCAATATTTACATCTATTTCCTTACATTTTCCTCTCACATTTGATATTCTTAATCTTCTCCTTGAGCCTTTCTTTCCTATCTATCAACTAATCCGCTCTTGCTCTTCTTTCTGCTTTTACATCCTTTTTAATCATATTGTTATTACTTTTTTGTCCCTGTAATATCACTGTAATACGAAAAAAATGCGAATCTACGTTATCTAATACTTCCAGTTACTTGACCTTCTCTGGCATTCTGTCTTCTACTATCACATAACCATTTCCTTTTCTTTTTTTGTGTGTATATATTGCATCCCTGTCTCTCTTTATATTTTCGTTTGAGACAAACCACCACATCCTCTTCATAGTCTTTAACAATTTCATTTCCTCTTCGTCCAATGTGTTGTCTTTGAATTTTCCTCCTCGCTCTCCTCCCCTTTCCCTTCCTCCTCTCTCTTCTGTTCTCACTTCACATTCTTCTATTATAAGCTCAATTACGTGTTTGTTTTCTTCTATCAGTTCTCTTATCTTCCCTGATGTCTCCTGCATATCGCCGTTCACATAAACCCCCACTATCTTCCACCTCTCTCTTCTACTTTTCTTCTCTTCTACTATCGAACCTTCCTTTTGTTCTCTCATCTGTTTCCCATCCTTTCTTGTTAAAAATATCTCCTCTACTCCAAACCACGACTCCTCTCATTGCTGTGAATTTTTCATTTTTCCTCTTTGTATTTTGAAACTGCTATCAGTAGCCTTTCGGTAATCATCTCGTTACTTTTTTCGATCCATTTTCATCTCACCACGTCTTCATCATTACTATGACCTCCTATTATTTCAAATTTCTCACGAACTTCCTATCATTCCTTTCCAATCCTGCTACATTTCCGTAACACATCTTTCTACTCACTTTCCTCTTTCCCGTTTTCTTCTCTCATAGTCCCCCGTCAGCTTGATTTTCACTAAATATTCCTTTCCTCGTCCCAATGCCACCACATACCTTCTATCTGTTTTCTTCCATACTTCACCCACATTCTTTTTCTTCCATCTTCCGCTATTTTCCTTCACTGATACTGCATATCACTGTCATCCCATTCTTCTCGAGCTTCCATATAACGACCTCTTCGTTTACATTACTCTCCTGTTATGCTTTAATTTCTTTAGTTTTACCAGTGCCATTTTCTCTCCTTTCCCCCCTTTCTTCACTACACGTCGCACTTTTTCTATCTCTAGCTTCGCGTCTATCCTTTTTAGCACTTCCTCCACTTGTTTTAATTTTTTCCTCTCTATTCTAAGACCCTTCATCACTATGTTTCTTTTTCTTCCATCGTTGTCTTACCTTTTTCCTCCTTTCTATTATTCTTAAATTTTCCTTGTCTGCATTCCCACGTTCCCAATACTTTAGTTTCACCAAAGCAATTTCCTCTCCTCTTCCGTCATTTAGTAATACATTTGAGACTTTCTCTATCTTTACCTTTACATCTATCGTTTTGAGCACTTTCTCCACTCCTACTTCAGTTTTTCCCCCTTCATCATAAGACCTTTCTATTTTTCATTCCATTTGAATTTGGAATTTCATTCCATCAACCTTTTCGTGTCCGCATTTTCACACTCCTTACCTCCAAGCTCCCGGCTTGAGCTTTCTATCTTCTAAATCCTGCTTTCCAACTCTGCTGACTGTTATGCTACTCATTCTTCAGTTTCACCAATGCTATTTTCTCTCCTTTCACCCCATCTATTAATACACTTCGGACTTCATCTATCTCTATCTTCGCATCTATCCATCCAAGCACTTCCTCCACTTCTACTTTCAGTTTTCTTTCCTCTATTCTAAGACCCTTGATCGCGATGCTTGTTTTCCTTTCATCTTTCTCTTATCTTCTTATTCTCCTTTCTATTATTCTCAACATTTCCTTGTCCACATTCCCAATCTCCTCACCTCAAAACTCCTGGCTTGAGCTTTCTATCTTCTCTATCATACTTTCCAACTCTGCTAACTGTTATGCTTCCAATTTTCTAGTTCCATCAGTGTTATTTTCTCTTCTCTTCCGCCATCTATTCATAAACTTCGGACTTTCTCTATCTCTACCTCCGCATCTATCCTTTTGAGCACTTCCTCTACTCCTACTTTCAGTTTCTTTCCCCTCTATTCTATGACCCTTTACCACTATGTTTATTTTTTCTGCCATTTTTCTCTTACCTTTCTATTCTCCTTTGTATTATTCTCAATCTTTCCTTGTCCGCATTCACACTATTCACACCTCCAAACACTCGATTTGAGCTTTCTATCTTCTTAATCCTGCGTTCCTACTCTGCTCACTGTTATAATACCATTTCTATAGTTTTACCAGTGCCGTTTTCTCTCCTTTCCCCTTTCCTTTACTACACGTCGCACTTTCTCTATCTCTAGCTTCGCATCTATGCTTTTTAGCACTTCCTCCACTCCTTCTTCTAATTTTTCCCCTCTATTCTAAGACCCTACATCACTATGTTTCTACTTCTTCCATCGTTCTCTTGCCTTGCCATCCTCCTTTCTATTATTCTCAACCTTTCCTTGTCCACATTCCCACTCCCCTCACCTGCAAACTTCCGGCTTGAGCTCTCTATCTTCTCAGTCATACTTTTCAAATCCGCTAATTGTTAAGCTCCCAATACTTTTGTTTTACCAGTGCCATTTTCTCTCCTCTTCCCCCATCTATCAATAAACTTCGAACTTCCTCTATCACTACCTTCGCATCTATCCTTTTGAGCGCTTCCTCTATTCCTTCTTCCAATTTTTCTCTTCTATTCTAAGACCCTTCGTGACCATGTTTCTACTTCTTCCATCGTGCTCTTACCTTTCTATTCTCCTTTCTATTATTCTCAGCCTTTCTTATCCGCATTCTCACTCTCCTCACCTTCAAAATGTAAGCTTGAGCTTCCTATCTTCTCATTCTTCTTTCCAACTCTGCTAACTTTTTACTAGGCACTTACTACTTTTCTAATATTTTCTCTCAAGTCTGCATCCTTTTTCCCCAATTTTCCCTAACACCTTCTCATTTTTCATCTCTTTTCTGAGTGCGGCCACTTTCTGATAGTAATTAATAATAACGAACCATTTACAATTCTCACATTTAATTCTCTAACAGTTGGTTTAATACCTGCAATCCTTCGAGGGTAATTTACCATACGGTTAGCGGAATAATTAAAAGATAATGCAGTATTATATTTGAGAAGGGTATTTCGTTCTGATGAGAGAAAGAGGATTTTAATTTTCCTCGAAATGATTTTTAATTCAAGTACGTAATGGAATGAATGTTCTACAAGATTATGCTTGGATGAAAAATGGTATGCTACAAAGCTACAAGGGACGTAGTGGATTAACCATGGCTAGTTCTGCGTGTTTTGTTATATGGACCGCCAGCCAAGAAGGGGACTTATGAGGTTGAAACCGGAAATCCAGGTGTCTCTTCTGCGGTTCTGCAATCATTTTTTATTCTCTTTACTTACTTAACTGTGGGAATAAATGTGCAAATTAAAATCTCAATAAAAATGGCAATCTGACTTTCATTTAATATTAAAGAAGCCTCATCAAAACCGCTCTTTGTTTCTAGAGTCTTTAACATTTCAACTTTCCAACCACTTTTATTTAATCTTCAATTTCATCTCAAAAAGATTGAAAATATATTGAAAATTAACACATTTCTTGTGTTCTATAATTTAATCATTTATTTTTAATTTCAGTAAATTACTGAATAATTTATAGAGAAATTGGAATTAATATAATTACTTTTATAATTAAGTCCAGAGTATTGATCATTTTTACCAGATCCAGTGTTATTAATTATTTATTAAATATATGAATGTATTTTTCACATTCAACGATTTATCTTTGTCGAGAATTTATATGAACGTTTTCACTTGCTTTCATACGAGGAAGGATTTTTCACCATTTCTCTAGCAACACTCTACAGGAAATGTAAATATTTTTCCTCTGAAGTATAACGTTAGAAGAGGGATGAATAAGAAGCTCAAAATACGCGAAATACTTTCGTTATTATTCAATTTTCAATATTCAATAAATAAATTTATGAAGCAAATTGTTTCTCGATACTTTTCATGTTGGTCAAACATTATGAAATAAAATGAAAGAAGAAGGTATGTTTAAATAATTTTTTTTTTAAATTTGTTAACGCTTACATTAAAAGAAGACCAATTTTCAGTTTTTCCTTGGGTTTAGAAAAAAACTTGTGTTCCTTCATTTAGAAAACTTCAGGTGAAAAAATGCTTTTATTATTTTTAATTCATGAAAGAAATTCTTAATAGTGCAAGGCTTACAGTACAAAACCATTTGGCCAAGACCATAGGAATTTTTCAAAATAGACAAAAAGGAAAAATTATTTGGGTGAATTTTCAGTTTCAAAATAAAATGAACATTTGCTTTCCGAATACGGGTCAATGATGTTTAATTTAAAATAGTTAGCTCATTTCGAGAAAATCGACTGCAAATTTTTAGATTGACCTTCTTTTTGTTAAAAAATTCCACTAATTGAATGAAAGTTAAACTAATTTGTTGAAAATAAATTTGTTTATCGAAGATTCATCTCATTGGTTACAAATTTAACTTTTTCAGAATTCGTATTATTATTCGTATAGCAGTCTTTTTCGTAGAAAATTCTTCTTCTTGGTTGAAAAATCAATGTTTTAGTGGAAGATTCAACTCTTTCATTCAATTTTGACTTTTTTTGTAAAATTTCATTTGTGTTGTTGTTTAGCATCGCAGATATTTTTGATGGGAGCTCTAAATTGATCAATAAAGTTAAAGTTATTCAAAGTTCAAATTTTTGGTATTAGCGATAGCAGTCTTCATCCTTCTTGGCTGAGAATGAACTTTTTTGTCGAAAATTCCAACTTTCGGGTTAAAAATTTAATTTTCCGTTCTGGAAATACAACTTTCATCTAAAAAAATCCTCTTTTTTATTGAACATTCTCCAACAAGTTGATGTTAATTATTTTTTCTTTACGAGGCCAACTCTCCTATTTCCCACCCTTCTTCTATTTCTTCTTCAGTCCATGATTGGTTAAGAATCCCTGTCAACTTTTCTATTAGTCCTTGGGGTAGTCTTTTAAGGAATTCATTTATGATCCCATCTTCTCCTGGCACCTTTCCCTTCTTCAGTTTCCGGATTTGTTTTTCTACCTCTTCCTTCAAAATATTTTCATTTAGTTCTCCTAATTAATCTTCTCCTCTCTTCTGAATTTCGGTTCTTCTTCTGGATTTCTAGATCTGTTCTCGTAGATTCCTAATCCATTCTCGCATTTCAATCTCCTAAAATTGTAAGAGGGTGTCCTTAGTATAAAGATTGTTCCAGAAGTTCTTCTATTTCTTCTCTTCTTCTTTTCCTTCTTAATAGCTGGTTTCATTAACCATTCAAAATCATTTTTCAATCTCTTCTTGATTCTCTCTTCTTGTTCCTTCTCTGTCCAGGTCTCCAAAAATATTACCATGTCAAACTATTCAATGTATATCCAAGTGTCTCTACTTTTTCAAATCCAGCAATATTCTACAATGGTATTCCAAATGTTGTCTGTTCCATAAAGAAGATTTTTCTGTCAATTTACCTTCTTCTTCATTCCAGTGGATCCATTGGTCGTTGATCCTTATTTTTCTGTATCCCACCTTCGATTCTTTTCCGTTTTCTCTCTTCCTCCTGCCCACTTCTCTTATTTTCCTTTGCACATCTCTTCCTGTTTTCGTCTGATCATCGTCCACGAAGACGTTCGTTCTTTTCAGATCAGATTTTCTTTCCAAGATCTCCCTTTTCACTTCCCACGTTTCCAACTTGATCACTGATACCTTGTCATTTTCTTCCCTTCCAATCTCGTACGCCTCTTTTATTCTTCCCTGTACTTTGATGGTTTCTTCTAGGAAAAGTCGTGCTGCCTCTATCTTTTATCTACTCTCTATTTTTTCTCTCTTTTTTGACTTCTCCAGTTCCGTTCGAATTTGCTTCATTTTCTGAACTATTTCTTCTTTCTTCGATACCCACTCCTCGTTTTCAATTTTAACATCCAAAACATAGATTTTCTTATACATGTTGCTTTTTTCTCTCTCCAATTCTTCACTTTTGCGCTGCAATTCATCCTTTACTTTTTGTAACTCTTTTTGGTTCTCCTCCCTCGATCTTTTCTTTTCTGCTTTTATTTTCTCCAAGGCTGCCATTATCAGCAGTAAGAGCTCTTGGTCAGTCTTTTTTCTTGTCTCTTCTCAGCTGTTTTCACGTTTTGCTTTCCACAGTTTGTTTTTGAATTTTCTGTCGGTAGGTCAGATTCACTCTTGTCCATCAGTTTCTCTTCTTCCCGCTTGACGTAGCTACTGCTCTTCGGCATTTCTTGCCTACGTCACTTCCAACTGAACCCAACCTCAAATAATTCAATGCTTAATTTTCCAATCTTATGAGGGTGATATTTTTCTTTAAATTTAACTTGGCACCCATACAAATTGTTCCTTTTGCTGGAAAAAGGACCTCTGATTTATTTCAGTATGGAAAAAAAATATTTAGAAGTCGCTCAACGCCATTTGAGGGCAAAAAAACTCATCCTTAACCCTTGGTATACAAGCCAGCTTCAGTGTCTCGAAAACTGCTAAAGGACGCACTTCGAAACTTTCTCTTCGGGTATTTTTCACCCAGTGTGTATATGGTGTTATAAAATCCAGGAAAACGGAAAAATCTAAATGTAAGTAAATGTTATTTTATTTGTATATTTGTACAGTTTTAATCTTGAGCTTTCCATTCATCAGTATTTGAGCCTATTTATCTTGATTTTTATGTAAACAACAGCCTTTTGGAAAAAAGTGATTTTTTCACAACAATTTTAAAGATGTCTTTCTTTATTTCAAAATATGTAAATGTTTTTTCATATTCGTTACTTTCAAATCCGTACTGTTCAATTCTTGAGGATTTCCTCTATAAAAACCAAAAAAAGAGGCAAAATTGTTCAATAAGGAACGAAGATATGAGCTGTTCAAGCTTACCGGTTGAACCTAACCCAGTGTGTATACCCCGTTATAACACTATAGTTTGTATACCAATGGCTAACTAAATTTACGCTATTTATTGATTATTCATCATTTCTGCAGTGTATGAATTTTGCTCTTTACAATCCAATACTGCAGTCAGATTTTTTTTCAGATTTTTACAATAACATTCAAAGGTCGCTCAAAGTCATTTTCATAATAAAATGTTGATTGAATTAAATTTTGTCTAGTCCTTTCTTGAGAAACAGTGTCAATTCATTCATTTCAACAGAAAAATTGAGAGGTTCAACAACTGCGTGACATATTACTTCAAGGTCATTCAGGGTCATTTTGCGAAAAATGGTCATTCAACCATTTTTTCTTTTCCATTATTATGAAAAATTATTTTTTTCTTATTTTGCTTCGTTGTCAAATTGTAATTACAAAGAATAAATTATCGTAAGTTACAGAAGAAGGACTAATGATTTACCTTTTAGAAAAGAAAGCGAAAAACCTTAAGTTGGCTTATGGCATAGGAGACCCACTCAGACGCACTGTTCGACGCGAGCTCGCCATCGTGCTTCGAGTGCACTGACGCAACGTCATGATGCAGTTAGAAAGGTAGGACGTTCGAGCACAGCGCCTTAGCGCAACGCTCCTATTTTGTCACGCCTGAATGAGCACTGCAATCCCACCGCAACACCATCCCCACGGCGTGGTGTCAATTCTTGGAAACGCTAAATAGAGGCTCGCTGAATACAGGTTTAACTGTAATCAATGTATAGCGTCAATTTGAATAGGAATTTTCATTTTGGCCCCAAAATGGCCTTAAGTGACTTCTAAATATTTTTTTTTTTCTGAAACAAATCAGACGTCATTTTCTCGGCAAAAGCAACAATTCGTAAGGAATCAATATGATGATGATATATACTAGGCCAACTTTGATTTCACGACTTCATTTAATTGTATGTATAAAGTTGAACCCGGCCAAGTTTCAGCATCGCAGATGTTTTCAATGGAATCTTCAAATGACTTAGTTAAAATGAAGTTCGTGAAAGTTTGAATTTCCATTCACGAGAGCAATCTTCATCCATCTCGGCTGAAAATTAATTTTTTTGCCGAAAGTGCTACCTTTCTTATTGAAAATTCAACTTTCTTCTGAAAAACTCGTCCTATGAGTTCGAAAATTTTCAAACCAATAATTATTAATTATGATTTTTGAGGGCGGGGGGGTCCTTCACTCATGTACGTA